>VNJS01011439.1:0-17586 GCA_008042575.1 Drosophila watanabei | reverse complement strand
GACGGACAGACAGACAGACAGACAGACAGACAGACAGACAGACGGACAGACGGACATGGCTAGATCGACTCGGCTGTTGATGCTGATCAAGAATATATATACTTTATAGGGTCGGAAATAACTCCTTCACTGCGTTGCAAACTTCTGACTGAAATTATAATACCCTGCAAGGGTATAAAAATACTGATTATTTTGTTCTATTGATTCCTTTTTTAAAATTAGAAATCTTGAAAATACCAAAGCAAAGCTATTAATAAATACATTTCTGAAACCTTTATTTTTATGGAATTTCTCTTTGGTATTCTCCGGAATATATTAAACTAAACGATCAAACATTTGTGGACTGTAGCTATCGCCAATTCCTAACCACCCATTGATTATTAATTTCTTTTTCATACTGTGAATTACTTTTGCTTTCCCTCAGAGCCGCTTTATTTGCTCGGCAATTAAGTTCTTAGCCAACTCGAAGGCGGCAACTGTAATTGACAGTCTGCAATTTAGTTTTCACCAACACAGACCCAGGGAGAGAGTGGGGCGTGGCCGGGCGGTTGAAGCCTCCCTAATGGAACATCGTCCTTAAGGGGTGGCGTTCGCTTGCCAAAAATCATGTATAAACACTTTTGGTTTTCCACACTCAGCCTCTGCTCCGGGGTGGTTCCGATCAACATATTGCCGGGTTCCCCTGCCGCTCAGCGGGCGATCCACTCGCTCTCCTGGGCGGTCCCAAAAAGTAGGTAGGTCGTCCGTAGAGTAGGTAAAATCATCACAAGGGTGCCGGCGAACAACAGTTGCAAAATTACTTTCAACTACAAGCGACAGCTTCTAATTATGTTGATGAACGATGGTTGTGGATGTTTTTGTGGAGTGTGGAGTGGTAGAAGGGTATGTTGAGCTACGGGGCGCGTTACAAAAATGGCAGAGCAAAAAATAGAGCTGATTATCGGCATAAGCCGATGGGATTGTTCAAAGAGGTGAAGCCTGAAGCGAGGATTTTGAGCAGTAATTCGATATATCAATGAGAGAGCCTGCAAGAAATGTAAAAATATTTTTTATTGGCTATAAAAATATGTCCTATTATAATAAGCAGCTGTGGTTTGAAGTGCAAATAATTTAAATTAAGTTTGAGGTATTATATTAATTTAAAAATAAATTATAACAAATTTATTTCATATTCCAAATATTCTGTTATATCCTTATAAATTATTCCTCATCTCTTATTTCGTACGGCTTCCACTAAGCCCTTTCGTCGCAAATTTGTAGTGCATAAGCTAGGACCAACCCGCCTTAACCCCACAGTGCCCCTCGCCAGTCGAATCCACACGCCGCACAGCAGGACATGTGGCGTCGCACAAAACTTCTGGTAAATTATGAAATTATAAACATGCCCAGCATATCCAACTACCACACACCCACAGCGAATGTCTGGCCGAGAAAAGTAATTTAATTGTCGCAAAAATGTCGAAAACAGCTTTAGTGCTTTGCATTAACATGAACCAAAGCCAACAAAAAAAATAATAATAATAATACAGAAAAAGAACAAAAACCCAGCATGAGAAATAATAAGTGGAAATTATAATTACAAGTGCTCACATGTGGTAAGGCCCAAAATCAAGTTGAAATGGAGTTTTGTGCTTCTGCTTCGGGACTGTAAAATGATTAAAGTTTAGCCCCATTCCCGAAAAAAGGCACATACACACACCGAAGAGAATAATTTCAAGTTGAGTTGAATAATTAATATGCGTCCAAGGTTGTTTATGGCCAAGTGTCGGTTATATGATATTTAAATATTGCCATAAAATGTAGATGACTTTTGGGGAAGTTTTGGAAGATGTTCTGGCAAGCAATTTCACTGTTTTTAGTGTGTTGTAAATTTAAAAAATACTGCAAGTACTTAAAATATTGTTAATATAAATATTTTCTTTAATTTTTAATAGAATAAATGAACTGATAGACGAAATGAAGGCATTGCTTGTATTGAGCACATCTTAAAAGTATGCTACAGTTTCTGCACAAAATTCTTGCCAAATATTGTTGGTTTTCGTTTACAAAACCAGAGTTTATAGTCCCAATTTTAATTTACTTTCGTTAACAACTAATTTAATGCCTGGCTTAGCTGCTGGGGAAAACTCTCGAAAGTACTCTCCAACTTGTATGCCTTGCGAGCAGCTAGCTCCCCACCAAACTCTAGGCCACTGGGAAATCTGTGTTTGTTTTGCTTGCCAAATACAAGAACACTCCCCTCTTTGGGTATCTGGTTTGATATGAATTTTAATGGCCTTGTGCATGGTTGAAACGATTTATGATGCGCCACGCACGCGGTTAATTAGACACAGCGAGGCAAAAACAAAAAAGCGAAAAACAAAAACAAAAACAAGAGCGGAATTGAGGCCACAGCTGAGATGGGGCAGAATCTGGTGATGTGTGTGTGTGGAGCGGTGGCATATATATATACATATCCTCCCGCTGTTGTTATCCTTTTCAATGTCACACACACACAAGTAGAGAGACAACGCACATATATAACGCATCATGTGTTTTATCTATGGCGCTCAGATTTCACTCGGTGGGGGGAGTTTCTGGCTTGGTTAAGTTTTCTGCCTGTTTCGGTGGAGTTTGCCTGCTCCTCCGCCCTCCCCCTCGAGATGTTCCAACGTCAACTTGCCGCTTATATCATTTAATCTTTAATATCCTTTCTTAGCGTCGACTTTGGTCTTTTGGCGTTCGCCGCCGTTGTTTTTCTTATGTCCTGTGTGACGTCTTGTCTAACGCATATGTACATACAGCAAAGGATAGGAAAGTAAGGGAAGGGATATTGTTCGTAAGGTTTAAAATGTAGTCTAGATCTAAATTTATATATTTTTTTTATAGGCAGGCATGTTATTCAACATTTATTTTGTAAGCTAAACTATATTAGCTTTTTATTATAAATCAAAAGAAAACCCTATTATTTTAATGACAACTGTGCTTTGTTTTTGGGTTGGATTCAAGAAAGTCCTGCCTAGATTTATCACTTACCAGACATATATGTACATACATGGGTTTGTTGCCTTTTTCCTTGCGCTTTCACATCATGGCCACATGGCTTGGTATGCTCTGATTCTCATCTTCATCTCGCATTGTCAAGCATTTGTTTGTGTGCGGCATTAACGGGGAGCAGCCAAAAATATCTTTATGCCTCATAAGTTTAATTTGGCGCAAATTGTTTTTATTTGCCGAGTCGCCAAAGCCAAACAGCGGCAACAAAAACGACAACAAAAACGATGGCAAAAACGCTCACTCGAGGAGAAGGACGTGAGCAGGGTTGCCACATGCATGTGTGATACAACAAAATGGCCGCCATGGGTTCTCTTCTCCTCTGTTTTTTTTTTTTTTTCGGGTACATTCTGGCATTTCTACAAATTCTTTTTGAATGTCATTAGTATAATTGAAAAAGCCACTGGCAAAAGGCCAACAAACCTCAAAAAGGGGCAAAATCAACGGTTGGAGAACAACAACCAAACCGAACCGAACCGAAAACTAACTGCAAACCGTTGCCGATGCGACACGCGAAATCCAATAAAAATTGTTGTAGCATTTCTCTCTATTTTTTTTCGCTCTGTGTGTTTGTTCCATAGTCCTGAAAAGTTTAGCGACTTTAGCTGCCTTGATAAAACGACAGGCGCAACAACAAGAAATGCTGGCAAAAAAGGGAGGGGATACCCAAAGGACACCAAAGAGTTCCACATATGTACATAGATGTGCATAAATTTTGCAGTTGACATCGGGCAAATGTACATGAGATATTGCTTAGAATAACTATCCGCATGAGTTATAGAGTTTACATCTATGTGGAGTTGTTTATACAGAGATTGGAGCGCCAGGATATGCAAAGTATCGAAAAGTATGGTGTCTAGACGGCACGAAGAGTTGGTAAAATCAATGTTAAATAGTAAATGCAAACTATATAAAATCTGAATGTTGTTTTAAAACAGTTAACCTTTTATTTTAATTAGTTATGATACACGGATGTTCCTTTTTAAACCATCCTGGAATTCATTGTGCAATTTAAACCTGTAAAGCTTCCATTAACACTCTCCAAACACAAACGTTTCAAGTACTTTTCCACTATATAACTATGCGAATAAAGTCCCTTAATTAATCATGTTTATGTGCTATTCGATTTCGGTAAATGTTTTCGCAATAAACTGACTCCTTTTCTCGCTTTTAATTAGAGCTCAAATGGCGAACAAGTTTTGCAACAATTGTTCGACATTAAACTCTGACATAAATTCCAATTGATTTGTTGATTTAAATTAAACGTCTGCCAGTTAAGAGGGGTTAGCCCAACATTACCTACTTTCGGAAGGACAGGCTTACATAAGCACACAATTTATGGCTGCCATGCAGATCGACATTGTTTCCTCACTCTCTCTCTCTCTGCAGTAGTCTTCAATATTTTGCAACATCAAAAAGGATGAAAATAAATAGCATTTTCTGATAAGAAAATATGTGATAGACACAAGGAGAGCCAAGCGGGGGTGGTGGGGCTGGAAAACTAATACATTTTAACCCAAATATGCGAGACATGAAAAGCAAAGAGTGCTTCGAGTGCTTCCGTTCCCCTTCGCCTGCCTCGACTCTCCTTATTCTCTGGCATCCTCTTCAGGTTTCTGCTATAATATTATTAGAGAGAAATTTTATGTAAATAGTTGGATACAAGTTTATTACGCTCTTTATCAATTGATTTGATCTTAAGCACTCTTCTGTATATTTATTACACAGCCTAGCCAAGGAAGCTGCCCGGAAATCACAGTACACAGTACCACTTCCGGCGCCCCCGCAATTTCCTCTCCCACACACGAGTGCGAGTATAACCCAAAAATGTTATGTAAGTTCAATAAAAAGAGTGCAAAGCATCTCTATCTGTCCCTGTTTCCCCCGTTAGGCCATGTATCGTCTTTCGCAAAGCTCTTAACTGATTGTTTGTCTTGCCAAATGCCTCTCTTCCCAGCGCCTTTTCCCCCGCTGCCTTCTTCGCATCTTTTGCTCTGGCTACTTGGCAAAATATTTCTCAACTATTTTCTATATTAGAAAACACAATCCAAACTGGGCACACACAAAGGTGCAACTATGTGTGGAGTCTCAGTGTTCCTCCTTGTTGATATTTATTTGAATCTTGACTGTCTCCTGCAATCCGTGTAGCAAACTCATTCACCAGATTGCACAGGCAGAAAGATAATGCCCGAAAATTGGGTAACTTTTAAATGACTTAACTATATGAATAAAAAAGGTTTATTTTTATTAAATTTTCTTTTTCTTTGATACTTAAACAAGATATTATAGAGTCAAGTAATTTAATCAGGATGACAAGGAATAAAGATTTGTTAAGATTTTACTATAGAAAACTATACAATTTATATTATCTCACTTTAATACATTTTTAATGATTATTGTGGTTAGTTACCCCTTTTTTCTTACTGTGCTTACATGTTTATCTTGTCTACATGTGTGCTAGTGTCCCTGGCTCCCTTTTACCGAAAAGCGAATTTCATTTGAAATTGAACTTGTTTTTGCGCCAATAAATTGTATAGCCAAAGTATTTTGATTGCGTTCGAGTGGGGTTATCCCAGCAGAGACCGGCAACCTGCGCTCCTGTGTATTTCCGGTTCACAAATGGAACAACACGAGGAACTAAAAACCTAAATGCCAAAGCAATAGGCTAAAGTAAATCAACAGTAAAGGCAGCCAAGCAAGCAAGGGGGCAGGGGGCTCGTAAGAGGTTAGCAAGTTTAACTAAAAGTTGTTCTGTTTTTATTTTTTGTCTGGCTCCTTCATTCGTTTTATTGGTGCCGAGGATATGGAGAGTAAAACTCGTTTGAGCAATTCAAATAAATGCCACCATTTATTTGTTGGGGGCGTCAAAGGAAAAGTTAATGCACTAATTTCTCAATTGCGAGTAGGAAAAATAAAAGAAACAGATGGGACGAGATAAGAACTCGTATATAGTATCTCCGAATATTGGTTGCACTTTAAGGCAACAAAAACTTGAGAATAGGTTTATACGTATTCACAAACACAAAGGAAAACCCAACTACTATAGTCATAATTTGATAACCAAAACTTCCGCTTAACTTCATCCAATTAAAGTGTGCTGATCATCGAAATTTCGCTTAATAACCATTCAATCAATTCGGCAAACAAACTTTACACTCTGCACAAAATAACCAATTGAACTCTTTATATTTTCGGCTATCCTAAATACCCATAAATACCCTTACCCTGTCCCTATCCCCGGGAAAGTTCTGTGCATTGGTAAAACTTTTCTGCTTCTGGCTTTAAAACTAAACAGCGCACTTATCTTATTGAGCAGCAGCAGCATCCTCGTACCAATACCCGTCATCATCATCATCATTATCGTCATCATCCAGAGCCACATCGAAAACTACGCCAAAAACTATAAGGCAAGAGCAACATTGAAGGAACTCGCCAAAAACTTGGCCCCGGAGTAGATTCAAAGGCGACTTTCAATGGCAGCGGAGATGGGGAGGAGGAGTGGTAGTAGAGGGCCCATAATAATACTCATTTACAGCATTACCGCATTTTGAAGGACCAAACCGAGAGAGCGGCAGGACCTTCGTTTAGGGCAGACTCTTCGATTGGTATGCTTGGCTTTTACGCTTTGTTGGCCTGGTGCAAACAAACAAATCAACTTTGGATAATTATTGCACATCAATCGTTGCCCCAACCTAGTGCACTCAGAGAAACGGAAGCAGGAACTTAATGCCTATAAGGTTTATTTATTTTTAAACTTAGGCTGTAAATATTAAACCAGTTTCTTATTTATTTTTGTTTTGTAACTTAAACTCCTTCTTTGTTAAGAACTTTCTCTTGAAAAAACTTATGGAAAATTGGGATTGTACATTCATAGAGCCCCTTGTTTCATTTTTTCTCAGTGCACCCAACCAAGTTCCGGACAGAACACAACAAGCAGGCTGGCAAAGGATGCTGAAGAGAATAGGGTCAGGGGCAGCACTTTCAAGTTTTGCCTTCCGTTGAGTTCCAATGCAGCAGAGCAAATGTCCCGAGGTGATTCCCCAAACTTCCCTCGCTCCATCCTGGCCCCCCCTATCGGTCTCTTTCGCCTTTGGTTCCATCACTTGTGCATTGGCGAAAAGTTTTCGGTGCGGTTTTTGCGTACATTTGTCTGATTTGCAGTCATCATCAGAGCCAGACTGAAGAACACTCTCCTTGGCAGTCACTATCCATCAGAGATGTCTTGATGTGGGAGTTTGAAATACAAAGAAAATCATATATATCAGAAGGGAAACCTGAAACCCCTTCAAGAACTTATGAGGTTAACCTTTAAGCTAAGGATTAAATCTTCAAAATTAAAAAGTTTAAGTTGTAATAAAAAAAGCCAAATCAAGCAAGAGCTCTATTCCTTTATACCAATAATATTTTTAAGTATTTTCAAACCTTGTAAGTATAATATTTAATATCTCAGCACAATCACCTTTCCAGTTCCGGAAACAGCACTCGCACCATTACCATCACCATCGCCATCGCAATATCCTCCAGCAGAGCTGCAAAGGCATCGACGATGTCCTGGCTGGTCGACATGTCCATGTCATCTCTTCATTGAAATCGTTACGAGCTGTTTCCGTTTCGTTTACAAATTTTCGTGCGGCAATAACCGCAGCAGTGCCGCCTCTTTCGGTCCCACTTCTGGTGTCTCTCCTTTCGGCGCCGATTGTTGCTATACGGACGAACTTTAACTAATGCAATGCTGCAGAAATGGCACATCATTTGAGACGATTCCGAGTTCGGCCATAACTCGCACTGTTAACTTTTACAGCAATGCCATCTAATTGGTGAAATGAAGTCATCGAATGTTTGTCAATGAGAGAGTATTGCTTTTTGAATTGCTAATGAGGTTTTGGTATGGGGATGCAAGGATGTGCAGCGCAGCTGAAAGTCAATATTCGATATGGGTTTACTATGAGATTTTAGTGCCAAGGAAATATTTTAAAAAGGGAGATTGAACTGCATTTATAGAAGTTTAATGCTAAAAACTGTATTTGAGACTAAAATGTATTTGAAGAGACATTAACTTTTATCTTAATTGTATCTCTTTTCGTACAAAAAGTATCAAAAAAGAGTTTAATTAAATATATGTGCCTCCTTCTGGCTGACCAAAGGATTTAAAGTAATTATCACAGGTTTTTGTGAGTATACTAATGTAATTGCGCATTAATTCCGCCACAGGAAACACATTTCTATCAAATGGTTACTTTAAATTGAACTGTAAACTTTTTACTTCAACATAGTTAATCAATTTATTTGCGGAAAAAAAGTTGAATGTTCTTTTTAGTTTTTGCTTTCGGCCTTTTTTATTGCGTATTTAATTCCAGAGATACCTACGAGACCGACTGCAGCACTTCGCCTAACATTTTTCATTCCCTTTATGTCCGAACATGTTTAAATAAATTACATGCCCGCTGCAAACCGAGTTAAAACTTTCCCCTGTGACCCACAAACCAAATCAAAAATTAAACGAAAATACAGAAACAGAAACCGAAACAGTAAAAAGCCGAAAACAAAACTTTGATCTAGTTGCTAAACTATTTAAGTAAAGGCAGCTCTCTCTCTCCTCTGAAAACCAGAGCTCAAACGCACGTCTCTAGTTTATTAAATTTGTGGCAACACTTGGCACCAGCAAAGAGGGGTCACAGGGGGATGGATACCCGGATGGGGGGATGAGGAATGGGGGATGCAGGATATAGGATGGTGGATAGAGATGGGCCAGTGGGGGCGGAACACTTTGGATGGTTAGCGGACTGCCCCTGACATTTCTGCGGCTCGACGCAGAGTCATAAAATGATTGCATGCTCTACATAACAAAGCACACAAACCTCACACACAGCCCCACACCGGGAATATATATATATATGGATATATATATATATATATAATATATATACTTGCAAAACACTTAGCGGCAGGTAGAGCCAAGGAATGCGTTCACTGGGGAAAATCTATGGCAAGAAGATTATAAGATTTATTTTCGACTTGATATAAAAGAGAGATATATATCATTTAATAATATCAAACAAATGTAAAAGAAAAGAAGCTTCTAAAAGTATATTTTTAAAATTATTTATAAGGAACTTTGAAATGAATATAATATATACATACATAAATGGGTTTATTTATAAATATTTTATATTAGAAAAAGGTCGCTAAGTCCTTTAAAAACGAAACGAACAAAAACTGTTTATATTACATTAAATATTGTTTAAAGGTGAATGATATTACTTCAGCTATGCTTAAAATTTTACTATATTATACCTTAATATATTTCCAAACACATACAATTATTTTCAGTGCATAAGCCGAGGATGTTACAGGCCTTGCCCAAAAACTCCCAGGCGTCACCATAAACATTACCAAAGCCAACGTCATCAGCATCATCATCATCATGATCATAGTTCTACCGACCATTAATGATAACATGCCGTTCCCCCCCGATTTTCCCCACCTCTGCACCTTCCTCTTCCTGTGGCTCTGTGTTCTCTGCTCTCTGTGTGTGTGTGAGTGTGGCAAATATGAAATTTATAGTTTTATGATGACTGCTGAGTGTGCCACTGCCAACGCCTTTTACGGCTTCTGGGTTCAACTAAACTTTACGAGCCAGCACAGCCAGCAAGCCAGCGGAGGTTGCGAACTAGCAGAAGAATCTGCCCCCGACATAGCCTTACCCCTTACCCCCTTTTTTGCAACCCCCTTCCTCGCCACCTATGTAGTGGTGGCATAAATAAAATCATACAACTTGGTTCTTTCGCTCGCCTCCACGTTTATTTCCGCCTACTTGGGCGCCATTGCCATTGCCGTTGCCGTTGCCGTTGCCGATTGCTGTTGCAGCATCACCACTGGCATCCCCGCAGCACCAGAATCCCCCCATTGCATCATTCTTCTTTGGGTGGTTTCCCTCTTCAAAACACTATAAAAAAGGGAAAAAATTATCACAATAACTTTTATTTTAATGCTAACTAGAAAATAATGTGTATTTTGAAAGTATTTTCATTTTGTTTCATCTTATTATAAGTAATATTTTTTATAAATAAAGCATCAATAACTATTTTCTCTCTATTTTTCTTTCAGTGCACACTTTCAAGCCAGGCCAAAGTTGAAGTTTTATGGCTGAAAGAAAGGAGTAGACTAGGGGGGCGCATGCCGCAAATATGTTTTTGATTATTATGACTCTTCGAGATTATGCAATTTTATGAATATGAATGGTTTATGTGCAGGTATGGCGCGAAAAATGAATTGCATTTCCACAGCTCAGCTCGGTGGAGCTCGGTTTGGCTTCTGGCTTCCATCTTTCCGGTCTCTGTGCCCTGGCCGATGATGATAACGATGTTTTGATGTTCCCATACATTCGGAACAGAGAGAGAGAGAGTGAGTGGGATAAAAGGAATTTATAAAGTCGCCAGGACTTCACTTCACTCCACTTCACTGACTGTCGGTTGTGCCTTTAAGCAGATTTCGAATTTAAATCTAATTCTCCACTCTCGACACTGTCAGCCGGCATGAGTGACGCATCCTCAGCTGAGTGACAGCACCGCACCAGGACACTAAAGGATATGGGAAGGGCAGAGGCAAACGGCCATCCTAGTGGTAAGCAATAAAGTATGGAGTGAGTGGCTTTGATGGAGCTGCTATAATGTCAACGGCATGGCCAAACGGGACGCCGATTGGGATCGGCACAGAGAAGACTGCGGATAATTGATTCGGTTATGCAGAAGTCCAGATGAGCTGCTAATCCAAAAAGGGGTTTACAAAGTGGAAAGTCGGGTTTTTCTCCTTTTTTTTTAAATATGTAAAGGGAAAAAGGGAAAGAGTTGCTAATTTAGATTGCAGTTAAAAATAATAAAATAAATAAAAACAGGAATTCCTAAATCAATTAAATCCTTTTTTGTAATACAAATGTGTTAGGAACATTTAGTATTTTTTTTAACTATAATAACTGAAGAGTTTACTCTACAAATTTGTACTCTCCAACTATTAGGTTCTATCCTGAACCTTAAAACTCCTCCCTCTCTCCCCTTTAAAATTCTTGAATGGCCCCTATCCCATCCAACCCATTTCACACACACAATACACAAACAAACCAAACCAGATGATAACAAAAACGAAGGAGGAAAAAATGCCAGCAAAATGACTGCAATCTGTCGTCTCAACGTTGATGACATTTTGAGTGAATGAACCAACGAACGGGCCTATGCCGCACCCTCCTTATCAAACCATCAGCAGCATGCCACCTTCCCCCCTGTCCCCCTCGGGCTGCCCGGTTTTTTAACAAATTGGTGTGATCCCAGAGTGACGCGTCATATTCGCAGACACTTTAGCAAGACCCCAGGATCAGGAGGAGCAAAACAGGAGAGCACTGGCAAAAAATTCTGGAAATAATATTTCAGTTAAGATATTTGCATACTACAATATTTCTAAATACTATTTCAGTCAAGATATTAGCATACTGTATTTTTAAAGTAAAAAAATGGTATATATTTTAAACTAAAGTATTATGTATTTAAAAATTGCGAATTGTTATTTTTATTTGTTGGAAATAATTTTTAGCTTATTTAATGTATTAATATATTTGGTAGCAATTATTTTATTTTGTAAATATGTTTCTTAGCCTGATATACCAATCAATATACATATATTCTAAGAGAATTATATTTAAATAAAATTAATATAAAATCTCTGCAAATTAAGTGATATTTTCTCCAGTGTAAACCTGAAGGGACCTCGGCTGATAGAGCGACAGCAGAGAAATTGCAAACGAGTTGAGTCGTTGAGCCAAAAAACCAAAACATACGCAGCATTTATAAGGCAGCCAACAATGAATGCCCCTCCGAGCCCCCTTTTTCTATTTTTTTTTTTGTGTCGTGCTCCACCCCTGCCCCGAGGGGCGTTAGAGTTTTCGGGCGGGGGGGCGTGGCATATTGTTAACGCCCACTCAACTCTATGCCATTTTGTATTGATGGCCTGTCTGCCGCACAGCTTTTATATAAAGCCTCCCAGAGATTCCGCTTTGATGTGGGCAGAGGGGTCGCTGCGGTGGTTTACGGGGGGACTGAGGGGGTCGCAGCCTTTGGCATCGTATTTCGGTTTCAATTTTTTGTTTTTCGTTTTTTGTCCCTGTTGTTCTGGTTAGGGTAAACAAATCACTAAACAAAAAGCTCACAATGCAGTTAAAGGCACCGCTTGAGATAAAGAAAAGTGCGAAAAATCAACAGCAGAATTTCGGGTTTGAAAATATTTAAAATGGAATTTGCTTTAAGAATTCCACATCAATTCAGTTGTGAAAGAACAGAATTTACTGGAATTTTTAGTTAGAGTAAAAAAAAGATAAAAAATTGGGTATAATTTTGTCGTTACAACAGATAAAAATTAACACGTTTAAGTCAAAAGTTTATTTTATTAAATTTTTTTGTATGTTTATATTGTAGTATTTTTATGTATTTTTTTTGGAAGCCCAATAAATAAATTCCAAATATACAATTTTTCCTGTTTTAGACATTTTATAATAAACATGCAAATATTTTATTTTTTGAGTAGGTCAAAAATTTAAAATTGTAAGAAACTTTTAAAACTATTTTTGTTTAACCCGAATTCTGGCATGTTTCTTACGATATTTATATATTTTACTAGTTTTTATTTAAAGAAAATATCTTGAAATACAATTGTACTTATCCTCTCACAAATATATAGCTATATTCTGGTATATTTATATCCTTTAAGAGGGATTATTTGAGTGGCTGGCAAAACACGGCGTCTATTTCCGTCAAAACAAAACACCGAAGTGAAATTGCTGTAAATTTAATCCGCTCGCGTCTGTGTTTGTGGCTGTGTCTTTGTGTGTGTTTTTGTTTGTGTGGGTTTTGTAGTCCTGCCCCTTTCCCCCCGCTCGCTCGTCCTTTGGCTCCGTCAATTTGCACGCGTAAAGTGCGCCATCTAGTGTCGTTTATGCGCACATTCGGCTCACATCAATTTGCGGTGCAGACATTAGCCTTTGCATTTTTTATTAAACGACGACCGCGCGACATACGCGGCGTATACGTAATGTGGCTGCGCGATGTGTTGACGCTGCTGATGACTCTGACGATTCTCCGATTTTCCAACGCGGCGGCAGGGAGGCCCGGAGGCAAAAGGGCACAATATTAATTGTTGCACATGCCACGCCTTCCATTCCAGGATTCTGTTTACGCTGGAATAAATACATATACTTACAGTGGTCTCTGGGAGAGCCTTATATTTCTTGGTAATGTATTTTTGTACATTTTTGTATTAAGAAATATTCTTCAAAGTGTTGTATGCAGCTTTACTTTTAACGTTATTATACATAAAATTATCCATACTTATTTTAATGTCTTAATACTTAAATTTAATATCAGATTTAAAAAAGTTATTTTCCTTTCGCAGAACTGATTGCTAGATGGACCCTTTCTGGTTTGAAATAACTAAAATTTCTATTTTATTTTTAATAGAATATGTGGCAGACCACTGTGTCATCAGCAGCAGCTTTCTCCTTCGCATCCGTGATGCGTCTTTTTGTCTTTGATTAGCCGCAGACATTGGTGGGACGTGGCAACGGCAGACGGACTAGTACGGAGCCCGGTCCTCGACATGAAGTCAGCTCATTGGAGAAATTACATTTACATATTAAAATATGCCAAATGCAAAAGCCAGACACGGCCGGAGCCTTATTCAGGGCCATGGTGGCACCAGGGGCAGGGGGCAACCAGGCCAGGGACTTCGCATAGCCCTTGGTCAATCGTCCAGTCATGTGGTTGGGGCTTTTGTTGTTGTCCCTTGCCGTTGTTTATGCATAGGCCATATAGCACTATCTATCTGCCGGTACTCTTTGAACCGATATCGTCCTTTAGGAGGCGGCGGCAAAATGTCTAGTCATGTATCTGGGCAAACGGTAAGGTAAACATGCAGGGAACCTTTAAAGCAGTTACAGTAAGGTGTGATTAAACAGTTAACAAAGGATGTCATAAGGGATAATTAAGGGACTAATAATAAGACTTGAGGAAAATTAAAGGTGTGCTATAATTAAATCTAATAAAGAAGTTAGAAATGTAGAGAGTATTCGCTATCTTATATATTTACAATAAATATTGTCAGCAAATATTTATTAATATTAAACAAATTAAATAACTACATAAAATCTGAAAAAATAATACTGAAATACTGTCATTTTATGCCAATACTTTGAGTATTGTTTTACAAAGTATATTTCTGACTTTAACAAAGTATAAATATTCATCGATTGACCCTCGCCGATATTGCATTTACCCTCATGAACATTTTGCCTGTTTCGGCTGCCGCTCTCGACTATTGCGCATATTATGCAAAATTGTTTATGCAAATATTGCAAAAAAGAATTAATTTATTTGACTTGCATGCTAATTTACGAGCCAATAGATGCAGGCGACACAGCACAGGCCGGAGGAGGACGATGACGCCGCTACATGGGCCATGGGCTATTGTTAATTTATTGGTATTTTCCCCCTGATTGCTGGGGACAACCACCGGTATGTGTAGACACACACACACAGGAGCACATTTTAAATTTAAGTCCTGCGAACCATGAACCATGCAATGCAGGGGAACAGGCAAAAATATACTTTAGAAAATTATAACGCATTGGCCCCGAAAAATCAACAGCTGCCATCCCATAAAAACCAAACAAACCGCATGTCCGCAGCCCCCGCTCCACCTCTCCACCTCTCCGGGCGAATTCTAACTGAGTTGGCTGACCGAACGTCTAAACGGCATTGACCGCATAAGAGAGAGAAGAGCAATCAAAGGGGGTAGAATGGGGTGGGGTTTGCTACCAATTTAAAAATTTCCACAGCCGCCAAAAAATCAAAGTTGAGAAGCAGCCAAGCGTTTGACGGCGTTCCGTAGGCGGTCAACCCATGGGCGGGGCTTTTCGAGGCAGCGGCCAAAAATCAACATCCAACGAACCATCCCTCGCCGGCCATGAAATGCGGTTTTCGAGCCGAACCGCCATTCGAAATTAAAACGAGGCTGAAAACCGTAGTTTAGCACTACAAGGGACATTGTTGAAAACTCCACTTGAAATGGGTTAGCAAATCGGCCTCAAAAACCTGTTGAGATTCATTCCAGACAACTTGAGAAGCTATGAGTGTGAGGTTTCAAAAATTGTTTTTACATAACTAGATTTCAAATCAATATTTTTATATTATTTAAAAATTAGTTAACCAAGTATTGGTTAATTTTAAAATTGAGAAATGTAAAGAGTTTGTCTTTTTAAAGTCATCTTACCGAGCAATGGAAATAATTTATATTTTTTATATAAAAAATAATAAAAACAATAAAACTACCAAGAACTCTTCAATATATTTTTCTTAATATTTAACTTGTTATATTTTATTAATAAATATTTTTGTATCCTAAAATTCCCACTTTATTGTGGACACTGAACCGCGCTCCAAATGAAGTAAAACTTAATTACAGAAAATTTATATATATCCTAAATCCCGCCTGCGGTTTTCGGTGGCTAACTGCTTCTTTCGCTGGCTATAAAATGTGCATGTGCCACGCCCCCCGTTCACACCCGCCCATATTCGCGGTTCTCTATTCAGCAAATTGTTTACAATTGTCAAACAGGCTGGCCACGGTTTTTGCGGTCAGCGCAGCTTTTAATAAGGTGAAAAATGGCGAGCACAAATGTCGCCGGGGTTCAGTGCCTGCGACCGTAGGACCCCTGCTCCTGCCCCTCTGTCCTCTGTCCCTGCTCCCTTTCGCACGCCATCTTTCGCTGGCGGTTTTTGTTTAATGCTGCATAATTTTAGGCGTTAAAAAAACAGCTGCAAAAGCAACAGCAGCAGCAGCAGCAACAGCACCACCGCCACACGACAACAACAGCTAAATAAAATTGCCGGTGTTTGTGCTTTCGTAACGCCCTCATCAAATATTCAAACGGTAGCCGGGTTGTGTCCCTTCCAAACACACCAACAAAGGCACAGGCACTGAGAGAAAATATACAGGAAAAATGTGTAAGTAAAGTTTACATTTTGTTTCTTAATCTTCAAGAGATTTCCTATGAAATTCGTATTAAAAAAGTTGTTATTCAGAAGCTTAATAATAATTTATATATTAAGCATTTCATTTGTTTACTGTGTACTGGTGTTGGTTGGTTAAAAAAAAAACGGCATCAACAAAAGCCATCATAACAATTAATTTTGAAAACACGTGTAGATTGCTTTTTGCGGTTAGCAGCAGGACATTCTCGGCCAGGAGAGGGAGCTGGGAAAAAGGGCTGGGATCCAAAGGACTAAAAATGCCAACGCCGCGACATCTCGACCTCTCGCATGGGTGGCCAATCATAAAACACTTTAAGCATGTTTTCCTGCTAGTTTATTAGTGTAAAACCCCCTTTTTCCTGTCCGGCCGGACCGCCTCTTAATCCTCTTAATTCAATGTCAACGGAAGTGTCCACTCTCAGATGCTCTTCTTCTGGTTTTCATTCGGCCGTTTTGTGGGATAAGTTTAGGAATTGAAATGAATTTCGGGAAAATGTTGTCAAGGCGGGAAATCCCAGAGAAATCCTTCCGGCAATCTATTCTTAAGCGTCGATTGGAAAGGTTGGCTGCCTTCGCATTGGTTAATTAACAAACAAGTCCCAAAGCCATATTCTAGGCATCGGTTAGCTTAATTGGAATAACATTTCCACTAATGGTTTTCTGAGAATAATTAAGAATGTATATATATATACGTCTTTGGACTATAATTTGTTAGTGGCCATCGCCACTTGTGCCATGTTGCTTTACGAATCTTTCATTAAATATTTAAAGCAAACTAAATAAATTGTATTCTGGAATATATCTACAAACACCTTGTCGTGTTTTCTGATTAGAAATTTAAAATAAATACAAAATCATTTAATTTCTCATAGCTACCCTCCAGCTTAACATTTTTTCTATCACATTTTATAGAGTGTTTAATCTTCTCCGCCAGTTATCCAGCGTAAAATAATATTTCTCCAACTTGTATCATTAAAATGTCCAGCTCGGACCGCCCGTGGCGGGTCGTCTGTGATTTCCGTTGGCTGGGAAAATGCTTCAGTGCTTCCAGCTTTCCCTCTGCCGTTGACGTCTGGTCATGGCATCGATGACTCCTACTTTCAGATTTATTATTATAATTTTCCCTTCGCCCCCATGTCGCTCTGCTTTTTCTATGTTTGTTAAATAATTAATTTGTGTTGCTCTTTCTGCACATTCACTCCTTGGCCTTGGCTAAATAATTTTTCGGCACATATTACGGCCTATTGAAATAATTTACATAACATGGCCAAAGGATATGGAATGGACAAACAGCATATGCCCGCAGACAGACGGACCAGACGGACCAGAAGTCCCACAAGGGGCCAGAAATGCCAGACAGACGCTTCGTTTCTCTGGTCTCGGTGGCAGTCTCAGTCCCAATCCCAATCCCAGTCCCAGGCACAGCCAGCTGCTTGAGGCATTCCGGTGGAGGCCACAAAGTCAACGGCTACGTATAATTTAT
>VNJS01011432.1:0-16011 GCA_008042575.1 Drosophila watanabei | reverse complement strand
TGTGTGTCTGTGCGTCTGATTCTATATCTATGACAAAAAAATTGTTTATTTAATGGAAGCAAATCCTACAGCCTGGGCCTCGACCCCTCCCCTCGGCTTTGAACCTGTTTACATTTTACTTTTTCAATGTACTAAAAATGCGTTTTTAGCCGACAGGAAAAAAAAACATAACCAACTGGAAAGATGGAATAAAAATGGGTAAAGAAAAATATATTATAGACTAGTTAGTACCCTAGGAATGGTATCTATGTACAGAAAACTGTACTAAAATTTTAGAAATTTAAACTAGAAATATTTATTAAAGAAATTTATTTGAAACTCCAAATGATACATTTTAAAATACAGAAATTGATATTATAATGTGAAAATGAACAGAAAACAAGAAAATGTTTAATAGTTTTAATTTATTGAATTTAATAATTAAACTAATATTATTACCGGAAAAATAATAAAATATTTTAAAAATTACAGAAGGCATTAAGAAAGATTTCTTTCATAAAATATACTTTTTAATGTCAAAGAAAAATTGTTAAACGAAAATGTTTTGTATTATTTTAATAGTACATATAACACATACACATTTTCTGTAAGCTTTGATTGAATTTACTTAATACTTTACTTACTTAATAAACATTTTTAAATTTGTTTAAAATTGATACATTTTATTTATACAAATAAATAAATAATAATGACAAATAAAATGTATTTTAAGTAGCCCATCAAACTCTTTTACAAGCGAATGGTTACAGGGTGGAATCAGAACAGGATCCGATAAACTCATGGGATTTTTACTGTGGAGCAGGGACTCCTCTGGCGTAACGAGTCAAAAGGCACTCACACAAATATGCAGACACATATACATACACACAAACGAGACACACACAAGGAGGAAAACTCGGAGGAGGTCGTCGCATATCCTTGGCACATTTCATATGGATAACAAATGCTTGGAAAATTATTTTCAAATGTGCCGCCAAAGCGAGAACGCGGGGAAGTACAAAAAAAAGAGGTAGAGCCTGTTCCGCTTTTTTCTTCCCTTTTAGCCTTGAGAGAGTGTGTACCCCATACATATATATTTTTTTACACCATTTTCCTCACACCATTTTCCATTTTTCCCGCTCGTATTTTCCCCCAAGGAAGCAACAGCGGCAGCTACTTTGTTGCCTAATACAAGGGGTTAAAGCGTGTTTTATTGGCCGCGCTGCTTGTTTATTTCGTTTTCCCATTTTGGCTTCATTTTATTATTAAATTTTAAATATTTATTTCCCTCTTTGTTTTGAAATAAAATCAACTGAAAAATTTACAAGGAAATTCTCTTTGGTTCAAGTTCTACTTTTTGAGCGGAAGTTACGCTGCGGTTTTTCCAGCCTACGCACACGTGCCATCTCTGTTTTTCCGCCGCTTTCCCTCTCACTACCTTCCCTTTGCACGTGTGTTAATTGGCGGTCTAGGTGTTTGACTCTCTGTGTGTGTGTGCGTATTTATTCAGGTGAGCGAAGAGCAACAGGATTCGCCTTTTCCTTCTGCCGCCCCGTTTCCCCCCTTGCTTTTGGCCTGTCAACTTAATTGGCTTCGGTGTGAAATTAATTGGTTTTCTCTGCTCCTTATCTTTGAATGATTTTTTTTCTGTATTTATCTTTGTTTTTATTATTTTTTAATTACCATTAAAAAGTAGCTGGGGGTAAAGCACAGATTGCATAATTGACTGCGATTTGATTTGGCTTTAAAATGGGGTTTCCCAGGAGGTTTTTTGGTTATTTAATTTGAAGTTGAATAACTTTGAGTTTGAGGTTTCTTAGTTACGTGATTTTATTTTAAGTGAATTAAATTGAGAAAGAAAATTGGGATTTCTTTGTTTATTAATTTGTAGAGAAGTAGTAATATTTTAGTAAATTTATTTATAGAAAAGGTATAGTGCTCTTATCCTCTATCATATTATATTTTTCCCACCTTCCCTTATTTCTGCTTAACAATATTACTACCACCTAATGGCCACCATTTATCAAGCTATTAATAAGCTTTACTTAAACCTCGAATGCTTTTACTCACTCCCTCTAAAAAAAAAACTACTTCTATTAATATTTACACAGAAAACATTGATCACTCCGGCAAGTAGAAGGGATTTACATTAGCAAATGTAATATTTTCTCTGTGATATATACCAACTGTTATCTCCGACAGAGTCCGGCGAATGTAAATTCCACCCCGACGAGGAGAACGACGACGACGACTAATGCAAAGTTAGTTAAGCGGACTAAGTTTAGCACGCGATCTTAATTACGTAGAAGGGCGAACTTTTAAGGGATGAGAATTGCGTAAGCCCCCTCCCTCTCCCTCCTGCTCGGTGGAGGTTAGCCAGACAACACCACCAGCAGACGTAGACCACTTGGCAGGAGGCAGGCGGCAGGCGGGTTTTGGCCGCGGCAGGCACTTTATGGCCATAACCGAAAGTGCCATTGACTGTAGTCCCCGCGTTCTCGTCTCCGTTCCCCTTACCTTTCCTTCGCTGCGATTACCTGCGGGCGACAACCCTAAAGCTGACGCCAGCCCCTGGCCACACCCACTCTCATAATGGGGATTAACTTTAGTCCCGACAAACAAAAGTCCTGGGTAAAAAAAATATACAGAAAATATAGAATAAAAGCATGTGCTGCGTTTTTAATGCCCTTTCTGGAGGGGTACTTTAATTTTTTAAATAAGTTTGAGAGCTAAGAATATAAATATCTATGAAAACTAAGTTTTTATGTGAGTAAAAAAGAGGCAATCATTAAATTAAAATAGTTTCAATCTTTACAAACTCTGAACAGAGAGAAGAAAATAACTTATTGGAATTTTATCTTAATTTTTGTAAAAGAAAATGTTTAAAATATATATATTAATATATAATAAAATATATACCATATAATATTAATAATATTTTGTAAATGTTATTCATTTATTAGAGTGTATTTTCAACTTCGATTTCCATAAGCTAATCTTATTTTGTTACACTTTTTCCTCTTGTTTTTTGTGGGTCCTAAGTGCGACTCTGACATATGCACAAAGGGCCACGCATGCAAAGAGGTGAGGAAAACGCACAAGGAGAGGGGGAAAGAGGTGAGGAAAACGCACAGGAAGAGGGGAAAAGAGGGGACTGGAAAACTCTTAGAGAAAAAGCCCGGCATGGAGGCGGGAAAAACTCAGCGGGACACGCACCACGCAAAACATTTTTCATCGTTAGCAGCCATAAAGAAGACAAAACCAGGCATCAGGCGGCGGCAGGCCCCGCTCCTATTTCCCTCCCAAATTTTCCTCTGTATCCTGCCACTCTTTATCCTTCCAATTTTCTTACCCCCCGGGAAACCCCTGGTCCCCCGCAACCAGACAGACCACAGCTAATGCAAAAACAAACATAACACCAGCGACCAAAACAAATTTGCACAATGCACCAAAAGGAGAGAGCGGGTCGAGGAAAAGGAAAAAGGATACAACTAACACATGATAACAGTTTTCAGCTCGGTTTTCATTTTTCCTTGTTTATATTTTAGTGACACTTTTTTAGCAGCTTCAATTTAACTTTTTTGGATATGTTTTAAACTATCAGCAGTGATTTTAAGGAGGATTATAAATTAGATTATTTTTAAGAGTTATTTATGGGAGTTGTTAAAGTTTTTTAAAACAATTTGTTTAAGTTAAGAAATTAAGGATCAAAGAAAGTATATTACTTAAGTGAAAAGTAATATTGGGAAATAGTTAAGAGAACTAATTGATTAACGAAAACAGTTGCTTAATCAAACTTCTTTATTTATAGCAATGGCAAAATATTTAAATAAATTGTATTAGCTCGAGAAACATTTATAATTTTCTTTAAAAAAAATACTTTATGGTTTTAAAACCTAAAAAAATATCTCAACAACCTAATCCTCTTTGAAACCACATCAGCAGCCGTCTTTTTCCGGAATCTTGTATGCGGACAGCAACTCGACCTGTTCTCCCTTCGCATATTGGTTGTGCACACAAAACACACACATGTTTTGTTCTTTTTTTTTATGTGTGGCGCCAGCAGAACACCCACACTTTTGCACTTATATTTTCCTGCTGCTCCTGGGTTCCCTTTTATTCCCCGGTTTTTTTTTCTCTCGTCCAAGAGCAGCTAACGATGGGGCAAGGAAAAAGGGGAAAAAGGCGGCGACTAGGCGTGAATTATGACCTATTGAAACCTCAAACAAGATCCAGGCTCAACAACAACTCACTGAGTCACTTTTCCCCCGAAACACACACTCCTTTATTTTCCTTTTGGGTCTCAGGACGCTCCTTGCCGCCGCTGCCCCTGGGCGCCCCCTCTGATGTCTGCAATTTTTACTTTATGACTTTATTCTGTCCTCGTTTTATGCATTTTTTATGCCGCTCCGTTGCGGTTTTCTCACTTTGTTCGCCGACAAATCCACAGCGAGCGAGAGGGTTTAATATATACTATATCCAGTCCAGGGTCTGGCCCTTCCCTTCGACTCCCCCGATCCTATATCCTGTTTCTATTTGAGTTTGTATCCCTGCTGCATTATTTATGCATTATTTGGCTGAAGCGACAACTATTGGCTGTCGGACAGCTTAATGGGTGTAGGTTAATGGGTGCCACATGTGAAAAATGAGGTTTACTCCTGGGATCGGCATAACTTTAGGATATTTAAGGGTTATGCAGGTTTTTCTTTATGGATTTTGTAACAGAAGATGGGTTTGCTGGGGCTTTTAGGCAGGGATTTTGAGGAATTAACATTAAGTTTGGAGTTATTATCATAACTTTAATAATGGGGTACTGATGATGTTAGAAACAGCTGTCTAAACAGATTTGGCTTGGGGTTGGTTCCTTAAAGGAACTTTTTCTATTATATTAAATAGAAACAAAATTTGATTAAGATTTTTAATAACTTTTCTAGGCTATTTTGAACTTAAAACTATTGTTTCAATGTTATATCCTCTCTTCTACGAAATTAAACATTTCCTAACCGCTTTTTCAACTCAAATTATTTTATTATTTTAATTAAATACTTTTATTAAGCTTTACATAAGCCAGAGAAATAATTTCCCCTCTAATAAAAACAATACTCTAAATAATTCAAATTCCTTCCTAAAACCATAAACCGATTAAAATAATACACGTTAGCCTATTGCACATATAAAGTTAATAATTACCAGATGGTAATTAAAGATCTCAGGACCAATTACCAACCCCTTTGTTCTTGCTCATATTTTTTATTTTTAATCCACACGAAATAATCTTTGCATTTAACTATAAGCTGCCATAAAAAGCCTTGAGCAAAACTCCAATTAAAATGCATCTAAAAAATATGCTCGAGTATCCACGTGTTGGACATTTAGGTGCAATAAAAAAATATATTTGAAACGAGACCGACCGCCTCGTGTCGCGATAAAAATCTAAACTTAGGAACTCAAACGAAACTACCAAAAATGTGAGAAGTAAACACAAGGCTGAGGCATTTTTTTGGCCACCCAAAAAAATGATGAAAAGCAGACACATAAAAGTCGTGGCAGGTCGGTTTGGTGCGTCGGTTGCCTTTAATGCAATTATATATCCCGAAAAAAAGAGGAGACCAAGTGTAAGCAGCAGGGAAAGTGGGGTAAAAAGTTTAAGTGAGGAAATTGCGTGCAAAAGGGAAGAAAATTTATTGGAAAAACAGGACGAGAAACGAAATTAAACACGCGCAATGGAGCTACTTGCCCCAGCTCCTGCTCCTGGCCTCGCTCTCGCTGGGTGTGCATAAAAAGTCTGAATTATGTTCCATAATAAAAAGTTATGACTGTAAAATTTTTTAATTGCACATTTGGGAGTTTTTTTTGTTGCTGTTGCTGTTGCTGCTGTTGTTTATTTAATTTGAAATTCGTTTTTAGCTCCCAGACACCGCAAGGAATTTTTAGTCTCTCACTCTCTCCTTTTATTTTCCAGTTTTTCCCACCAAACAAATGTGTCAATATAGCCGGGAAAAAAAAAACTCTGCGAGCCTGGCCCAGACAAAGACAAAGTTTTGCCATTGCGGTTAAACTCAAGTTAAATACTTTAAGCAACGCACACAGCTGCAAATAAATTTTTGCGTATATATTTGTACTGCGTATAATTTTAGCGCCAGCCTTTGTTCTAACTTTGTAGAAAGGAGCAATTAAATGGCCTCAAGGCGAATGAGTTTTCCCTCTGAATTTTCCACAGAATTGTGATGATGAGTCCTCGAAGGAAATTGAATTATTATTATTGGCAAACTTGGAGACATTGTTTGATTGTTGCATATTCCAGGGGCATTCCCCTTGAAATTTTATAGATTTCCTCATAACACAGACATAACATAAATAAAAGGTAAACAAATGTGAAGACACTATAAAGATTGGGGTTTGAATTGCAAATGTTGATTCAGCCGCACTTGCAGGTGTGTTTCCGTGTCTGTGTGTCTCTGCCTCTAATTGATTTTTCAAACCATTTGAGTCTTTTATTTGCGGGAAAGACCATTTAATTTAATAAATAGATTTTAGATTTGGGCTTTTCATAATAATTTAGAGAGAGAGAGCAATTAGTGTGTAGCAGGCCATAAAAATCAATTTCAACAATGTGGATTATTGTTTTTGTTATGATTTATGCTATTGTGAAGTTATTATTTGTTTTTTTGCATTAATCAATAAGTTATTATTAAAAATTCAGTGGTTTTGATTAGGCAACAAAGGAAATAATTTGCAACACTTGCAGTAATAAAGTATAATATGATTTTAATTGATTTTTTAGACCAATTTATCTAATAAACCTTAATTTGTTTATTTAGGTTTCCCTCTAATAACCTTTATTTCCTGACTCTGGTTTCTGAACTTTGTCCTCCTGAATTTTCCTTTATTTCCAGCTTATTCCAACTATTTAATTTCCAACAGATTTTCTAATTACCCCTCCACTTAAAAACCTTCTCAACAACTTAGCTGAATTCTTAAGTGGTTTCACTCTGCCAAAAAGAAAATAAACAACAACATTTTGTTGTGGAAAGTTTCGTTGTTGTTTTTTTTTTTTTTATCCTCCATATTTCACTTGCTGCACCCCTCCTTTGGACCCTGTTGACATCTGCCGTCCATCTGCATTGTTGTCGTTGGCTAATTTGCTTCTCTTTTGCTTTAATCTGGTCGAGTAAATTTACAAATTAATTAAAACAACAAACAAACGAGCGAGCGCAGCAGACAGAGCGACGAGAGCAACAGTCGTCGTCGCGGGGCCAAAAGTCAAAAATGTTTAAAAACAACAGGGGAACACCCAAAAAAATAAAAAAAAAAACCTCAAAACACCCGCACATACACAGAGAAAAAAAGCAGCGAAATTAAGGCACTAAAAACAGAAGCAAACACCAACAATGAGTAGTTCAAAAAGGCCAAAAGGAATAAACCATGGAAGAAGGGGGGAAGCTTGAATTTTTGGTAGCAGGTTTCGGCTTGAAATTCCAATCCCTCCTTCTTCCTCCTTTTGTTTTTTTACTCTCCTTGTTTGCGAGTATATTCAAGGGACACCGCAACAACAATATGAAACAGGAAAAATACACCAACAATAACAACAATAATAACAACAACAACGAGGGCAGAAGCAACATTCAGACCCGTCGGCAAATGTAAAAAAGTCAAAAGTGGCGAAAAAAAAAGAGAGCCTTGGTACAGGGACCTTTTTTTTTGCTGTGGTTCTGGTGGGCAAGGAAAATCGCGTGGAAACGCACAGAAATAATAATAATAATAAAAACGGGAGCGGGGGCCGGAGAGAGTCCCCTCCTGTGAAGAGGGGGGCTGGGGGGTGGTGCTAGGCGATTTCAGTGAGCCGAGAGTAAATTATAAATTAACGCTGCAGGCGACGCGAGGTCAACTTTTGGTGGCGTCCTTTGCTCCTTCACCTTTCTCCTCGTCCTCCACTTTCTGCTCCTCCTTTTTGGCCAGTTTTTTATTTGCTGCTGTTCTTTGACTCTCACACACACATATACACACGCAGGATTCGCGGCTACTATATGTTCTTTTCAAACAACAAAAAATCGAGGAAACAAGTTATACGACTATGAGTTACCTGACAAACTCGAAATAAATCAAAAACTTTACTATAGATCTGTACCAAATTTGGTATGTGATCAGATAAAAAGGTTTTTAAGGCTGTAGTTAAAAAGCTTTTAATAAAAGTTATTGGTTTGGGAGATATGATAGTTATCTGTGGGTTTTTAAAGGTCTTTAGAAGGCAGTTATGATAACAAAACACTTAATGTTTGATAAAGGTTCTATAAAGGTAGTAATAAATGTGAATAAAACTTGTTGAATAACTAGAATCAACCTATTAAAAATCTTAGTTGAATAACGTTTCTATATCATATTCTACTCTAAGATATATTACTCAGTTTTTTAAAAGGATTCTAAATATAAACGTTGCTTCTAGTTAACATATTTCCCCTTACTCTTTAGAATTTTCAAATAATACTTCCTCTAACCCCTGAAAAATACCCTAGAAAACCAAAAAATGAAAGCACGAAAATTTCAAATACAATGGAAACTCGGCACGCGGCCTCAACTGACCGCAAAAAACACATAACGAGTGGAGAGAGAGAAGGAGAAGGAGGGGGCTCCCGTACTCTTTTGTACGGGAAATGAAACAGGGGCAGAGCCAGGAGTCAGGGGGAGCGGGGAGCTCTAGACGGAAGTCAGGGAGCGTGGACAAGTGCTTCAATTGGCATTGGTGGCGATAGTAAATTTCCTCCTGGTCCTGCTTTCTTTTTTTTTTTGGGTTTTCGCCCGGCAAAGGGCGACTTTTCCGAATTACCAACATGTAGTTCAAGTGCAGCACGCTGGCCAAAGAGGGTTGAAAAGCGGATGGGGGGTGGCGGGAATTCCCTTGCCCCATGAGATGACATGATAATTGAAAATAAGTTGAGATTTGGGCGAGAGAGAGACCAAGAGGGAGAGCTTAAGGGCGGAACGGAAGCTGAAAATTCCACTTGCTGGTTAATAAAGTTAGCCAAGCGAAAGACCGGCAAAAATCACCAGCTTTGCGGGGGGAGGGAGTTAATCTACAAAGGATTTGAGTTTTTATAGTTGAGTGAATATATTTTGTACTTTGTTGGGGGGAGTTCTAAATGGGATTATGTGGAATATTTTGGAAATTAAAAGGAAAGCATATTTTTTATAATATAGAAAGGTATGTTAATAAGGCGCAGAATTTTAGAATAAAGCTCATTAATTCTTTTTGTTTAAAAATAATTTAAACTTTTAATAAATTCACTCATTATTATTTTTTAAATATTTTATAATACACTTCAATTTGTTCTCCTGTTTTCTATATATTTCACACTTTCCTCACATTTCCAATGGNGCTTTTTCTTTAGAAATATTTAGAATTTAAATAAATTTATATATTATTATATTTTAAATTTATTTTTATATAACTCCCAACTAACTTTCATATGAAACACTTCAATTTGTTCTCCTGTTTTCTATATATTTCACACTTTCCTCACATTTCCAATGGCTTTCCTTCTCCTTAACTAGGTTAAAAGTTCTGCAACACTTTTCTCTTACATCTTTTTCTCTTGAAACCCCTTAAAAGTCGTAGAATATTCCCTGAGGAACTTGGCACAACTATCCCCAAGTCTGCTGTGGCTTGAGAGCTGCACTTTTATTCCAGTTCCAAAGGGGGGATTCCTTCGAATCCTTGCCCCCTGAGATTGCCACCATGACAAATATGCGGGAAACATGAAACTACACATAAGGTGCCCCTATGTAAGGGGCGGGGCTAGTAGGGCACGAAACCAGGTAAAAAATAGCAAGGGAAAGGGGGTTTGGGTTGGGATACACGCGTGCACAATTAAAAATTTCATTGAGTCGCAACATGGACATGAACGGACATCCGCTCAAAGCCTAGATCCTTGGGGGGTTCAGGTTAATATTCATGCATAATTTAATGCCTAGTTCGTTGTCATGATTCTGAATTTATTTTCTAGATATGCAAATTACTTTGTTATTTAATCCTTTTGTGTAATCCGTGGGGCATCATTCCGCATCCCGAGCTCCGAGTTAGTGGCTTATTTAATGGGCAACAACAACACAGGAACAACACTGAGCCACAACAATTTGTGGCCGTTGCAGCAGCAACATTTCACAGAGCCGATTTTTTAAATTATATGAATTTATAATCTTGAAACTTTATTTTATTTGGATTAAACTTTCTAGATTTTTTAGGCTGTCATAAAAGCTTAATATTTCGCTTTGAGTTTCTCACACGAAGTGGCTTCAACTCGCGACGACTGAACGAAGCACGAACGAGCGAAGGATCTATCGCATAACTTTATCTTTCTCAGCTTTCGTCACTTTTTTGTTTTAATTTCTTTCTTTTAATTTTTTTGGATATTTTAAATTGGATCTTTTTTTAATTTTCCACTAAAACAACGGCGCACGCCACACGCTCCGCTCGAACACTATATACGCGCGCCCCCGATTTTTATAACCACAACGTTCGAATTTCCCGGCAACACTAAACTATAGCTGCAAAGGCAATCCAGGTTTTTGAACGAACCGCCTTGTTGGATGTTAAATAACAATGTTAGGCAGCATAACATAACATACAGAGAGCGCGAATGTGAACGAATGAAGGTGGTGGAACGTAATTCGGAGTAACTTCTCTCGAGAGAACTGTTCTCTTTAGAGGTGTATAATACTGAAATCTCCTCTCTTGAAGGAGAGCCTTGGCGAGCTAAACTCTCAATACCATTTATTTTCATTATTCGGCTCGTGGATTTTAAGCATGCCAGAGAGCCGAACTGTGTGGCATGTGTTTTTGGGAACGTCTGTTAATGTTGGCAAAAAGGTGATTTTATGTTACAACAATGTAAACGTAAGTTTCGCCAAAAAAAAATTGTTTTATTATAGAAGAAATAGGAATATATGAATGGCATTTTTATGTAAAAAAAAAACCTTATTTTTTCCACCATTCTACCCCAAGCAACAAGTAGCAAGTTCTTTGCATTTTTCGTTGTAGAAAATAAGTTTGTCATAAATAATAAAAGCAAAAAAAAAAAGACATATTTTTTGATACATTTGATTATACATTTTATTTTTAGTCAACGATAATTTGTTTCAATAATTCCAATTCTTTAGAATTCTCTAAAAATATGTAAAAATTTTTTAAAAATATAAATTTATTTTTATGTAAAACATAAATTTAATCAACAAATAAAAAATCTTAGAGCCATGGCTAACATTTCCCCAAAATTGACATACATTTTAAAAGAGTTCCACAAACTCCACAAACACTCTCAGTTCGGAAAGACCTCTCATGTTAAGAGTTATGTTAAGAGTTGAGAATAACAGACTCCGAAATAAGTCTGTGGAAGCCATTGAGAAGCTGTTAAGGTTAACAGAAAGGGGTAATCTTTTAAGTTTAACAGTTTATTTATCTTAGGAAAGGAATATAGGAAAGCACTTTTAATTAAACATATTATTTTTAAATTTCTTATTAAACAAATACTACAAACTTTAACCACGCTTTCTTATAAAAAATAGCTCTAACCTGTTAACAAATGTTCCCTTCCTCATCTTTCGGAGTAACAAGGGGAAGTGGAATCCATTTTCGGAGCCCTGTTAATCGAAAAACCTTATTGGAACTGACCTACTCCAAACGCTTTCCCACTGCGAATCCGCAGCACTTTTAAAGGAATTTAAGCCGCTTTCCATAATTATGCTCAGTGCGAATTCTTTGCACCTTTAATGCAATTTTATTGGCAGCTTAATTATTTTGCATATCGCCAGGCATCGTCTACATAAATGCCAGCACAGAATGTATGTTTTTAAATGCAGTGCAACGAACTTAATTACGTGTAAGTGGCCACATTTAAATTTAATCCCACAGAACTTTTGCCCATCTCGCCCCTCCATAATTCCCCAGTAAATCCGAGCAGAAAACAAGAGATAAAATGCAGGTAACAAAAAACAAGAAATTAAATGATAAAAACAAGGGAAAAGAAGAACGAGAGAATGCAAAGGTTATCCATACAAATATATCGGACAGTTGAATCTGAAGGGACGCCGGGACCAGAACAGAAGCCTTTCTCTGTTTATTTTTCGATTTTAATCTCGAATATCATCGATCGGCGGCACTGCGATGCAATCTGAAAAATGCGTTTTGCCCAAAGTGGTACGATTTTTCTCGGGTTACGACGACTCTCGACGCTCGATTCCCAATCCGCCTTTTGTTTTTGAAATGCAATTTGAATAAAAACGGCAGACAAATGCGGTGCCGTCGTTCTAGCTTTCAGGGCATCGAAATACAATGCTCTCGGAATGGTTGGGAAAACAACAAGAGTAAAGTAAAATAAAAATAACATCAATTTTAATACCAATTAGGATACTTTTCTCTGCCCCAACTCCCTTTTTATACGAATTGAATGACTGCAGTGAAAAAGCAGGGGAAAAATGAGAAAAAAGGCGGAGCAAGGTGCGTTGAAAACTGCAGAGGAGTCGCGACAAAACAAAAGAAGTGAAACCTGTTCAAGCTGGACACAGGGATGGGAGTCCTTAAAGGTTTTGAGATTTTCTAAATATATTAAAAATAATTACAAATTATAGTTATTTGTATTTAAATGTAATATATTTTAACTCCTTGAAGGAAAAGATATAGCTTTTATAACTTTATATAAGAGTGTTGATTGATTTCTTAATTTTGCGGTTAAAATTCCCTTAAAAATATTACATTTATAGCAAAAACTTTATATTAAATAAATAAATGTAATAATAAATATTTTGATAATATATTTACTTTCTACAACTTAAATAATAATTTCTCCAGCAGTAAATAAGACCTACAGGAACCTTTTAAAATTCCACAAGTTAAGAGAAAAACCTTCAAGATACTTTCGTATCTTTTCGTGCTTCTTGTGACATCCCAAAAATCATGCGTGTCACGAAACCATCTCAAACTCTGGGACGAGGACAGGTACATATCAACTGTAAATCGGACGAGGCAAAAAAATATTTCAAACTAAATAAAGCCAAGCAGAGAAAAGAGAAGAGGAGCAGCAGTAGGGCCCCAACGCAGTTGAAAGATTAAAATCAGAATCAACGTAAACAGCGGCAAAAGAAAATAATGCAAATTCAGATGAGTATCAAAAGTTGAAGTTGAATTGTGCCCTGATGCCGGGATGCCGGGATGCTGGACTGACAGGCGCAGGGGGGCGTGGCACTGCACCAGCATCAGCATCAGCATCCAAACAAACGCCAGGACAAATGCTAGCCGGCGGAATAATGAAGATGAGAGCCTCGACTCGACTCGACTCGACTCTGCTCCAGAGCAGTATTCATCAGTGGGCGGGATCTCCCAAGTTCCTGAGCAGCGTTACACGGCAAAAAAAGAAATAAATAAAAAAGAAATGCGAGGGCCAAGGAAGCCCTGAATAGACCCCGGGCCAAAGGTCACTGAACCAGTGAACTGTGCTGACACGGACAGGTCCATACATATGTAATCTGCACTTACATATATAAATAAATACCCTCCACGTGGAATCAACGCATTCCCAGCAGTTGTGTCGGTCATCAAGGAAATGACAGGTGCCAGGGAATGGGAAATAAACTCATTCTCCTTTTACTATATACTTATATAGGGATAGGGGAAAATATGCACGGCGATGTTGTGTGTTGACACACGATAAGTATCTTATTAATAGGAAATGATTGGTGTATTGAAGCGACCAAGTGCAAAAGGTTAAAACAATATCCAATTACCATAATGGCAAAACGAGTGAAATTGTGATATCAAATCAATCAATGAATATGCTTTAAGCCTTTGACTTTAAGTTGGTATATTTTAATAAATAGAAAAAAGAAAAAGTAAAGCTTACAGATTATAAATATATATATTAAAATTTTCCTTCGTATTAATATATCACTTAAATAATGAAATCATGAACATGTTTTGTTTCTACTGTGATTATTTTAAATTGTATTCTGAGAAGAAAAATAAAAAACCCTCGCAGCGTGTAGAAAACAAGACATCTCTCGTTCGCTACTACGAATACATAGCTGACAAAGCATAAAATAAAGAAAAAAAAAGAGAGAGGAAAAGTGTGAGATGGAACACACGTATTCACATATAATTGCAAAATCTTCTCACGCATTTAAACCAATACTCTCTCTTAAGGTGCAGCTTAAATAAAGCTCTGCCGTTCGCTACTCATTCTACATTGCAGGCAAATTTCAGAATAGAGATAGAAATATTGTTAAAATTATTTTCAAATCATACCCAAAACATTTTCCCTTAGTGCAGTCCCCGAAACAGGACAGTTTGAACAACAAAATTAAGTCGGACATTTAGTTTGGATTATGCCAGAGCGCGAAACAAGAGTAAAGTGACGACGATGCGGCGGCAGTCAACAAAAAAAAGTCGAGTATTTCGAGCATTTCGAGCAGCTTAAAATGTGTTTTCCCATTGTTTGGCGGCTGCCTCCGCTCTGCTCTGTTCCTCTGGATTATGCGTTTCGGCCTCACTGGGGGTCAAAGTTGACACGCATTTGCATAGGGAAACGACAACACAACAGAACAGAATGAGAATCTGAATGTGCCCGGTAATTCCCAAACAAACGATTTAAAAGGTTCTGAGGTTTTTGCGGCAAAATATCAAAGCCTGAATGAATGGCTGAAAGGAAAACGGTTAAGTGGTACGAAATGGTTTGCTTCCTTTAAATCGTCAGCTTTTTTCGGTCACTTAGGTGTCCTTTTAGGACTCTCAGCTACCTACCTGTCCGTTCACATAATCTGCATTATAATTTCATTGCTATCTCCTCACCTGTTACACCGTCTCAGGTTGCTTTAGTTTCGGTTTATATCCGTCTGTGTCTCTGCTCTTTTCTCTTTATTTCTTTTTTGTATTTTTGAGGCCTGGCCTGTGCTGGCGCTTGATTTTATGACCCTCATTAAAGGCGTTCTCTCGGCTCGCCGGTTATTTCGCGTTTGGTCCCTGGAAAAACCCATTCAGTGGCAGGCACCAGCGCTTTTCCTTTTTGTTTTTCCCACTTTTCTCGGCGCTGTAGGGTGCCCACCAAATGGGTTCTTCGAACTTGGTTATATTCGGGTCTCTGATTTTGGATTCTGAAATTGTGTTAAAAGAGTTCAGCGAGACAAATGGTGCTTGAGCCGCGTAATAGATCAGCGGAATAATCGTGTAACACAATGTGCTCAACACGGCGACTTGAATAGCCAGCTAATGGTTGTTCTTTGGAGGGGAAATAGTTCAGGAGAATTTTTAGAAAAAAAGATTTATTGCACTGAGTGCAGTTGAGGGTATAAAAACAAAGGAAATATTGGAAAATGAATTTATTTAAGTCGAGGAATTCCTAAGTATTTAGATATATTTTTGGAAGTGTTTCTTAAATCTCACGATTATAGAAAACCCTTCTTCCACAAGGATAAACGGTTTGTAATTAACTCAGAAACCTCTTGAGAAATATTAAACCATTTTAATAACTTGTTAAATCTATAAAAAATACCTTAAAACCTACCTAACTAGTTCAGAAACCCCTTGAGCTATCCAAAAATAAACCCTTCTTAATTAAGAACCTCAAAAAAAGCAGGATATCCCAAAACTCGCTCTCGCATTGTAGCTCATTCAACAGTTTAAGCAAATAAAAAACCCGAAACAAATTTCGACCACCAAAAAAAAAGAAAGGAGAAAACAAAAACATCTCCAAAAGCATTTAAAGAGCACTCGGGTTTTTTTTTCTCAAACATTCGCGTTCCTATTCCGCATTTATTATCGCCCGGCAAACAGTTCAAAGCGAAACAAAGCTCTCCAATGATGTCGTTTAATGAATTTTTATCTGAGAAAAGGAGACGCTGGGCTGAAGCGGTGTGAACCGGGGCTCTTAGAGGTCATAAAAAGGGTTCACAGACGATTTGCTCGAATTAATTGCGCTGCCATTAACGAAGCGACGTGGAACATGGAGGGGGAGTGGCAGCCAGGAATGGCAATGACAGCCGGGAATGGGT
>VNJS01011426.1:0-11885 GCA_008042575.1 Drosophila watanabei | reverse complement strand
ATATTGTTTGACCTTTGCCCACTCCCAAACGTTGTTTGCCTGGGCTTACTTAAACTTAACTTGGTGCTTTGGGGCGACTTCTTTCTTTTTCCTACAAATAATAACGCGAGAGCAAGAGTCTGCTTTGACCTTGTTGATGGATAGATTTTAACTCTCTTCTCTAGAGGTATCTAAAAAAAAAGTTATTTATTATACTGTTACTTAAAGATACTACATAAACGCTCATTATTTTATTTTTATAAAAAAGTTTGCACACCCCACAAAATATTTTATATATTTTATTTAACAAGGTCAGTAAATATTTATATTTATGTGTTAAGGCAACAAGGTTGCTTGTTTAAAGTTTTCATTTAGCTAGAAGACGTTAATATTTAATTTAAATTTGTTATACCCTTGCAGGGTATTATAATTTCAGTCAGAAGTTTGCAACGCAGGGAAGGAGTCATCTCCGACCCTATAAAGTATATATATTCTTGATCAGCATCAACAGCCGAGTCGATCTAGCCATGTCCGTCTGTCCGTCTGTCCGTCCGTCTGTCCGTCCGTCTGTCCGTCCGTCTGTCCGATTATACGCGAACTAGTCCCTCAGTTTTAAAGCTATTTGAATGAAACTTTGTAGATAGTCTTCTATATACTCTCACTCGTACATAAGTCGGAACGAGCCGGATCGGTCAACTATATCATATAGCTGCCATACAACCGATCCGTAAATTTGTTGAAAAAAAATTATAACTTCACTGGTTTTCAATATATCTTGATTAAATCTCGGCTATGAGCTTTTTATATTATTCCCGATTTTTAGATTTAATTTTATAAAAATCGGACTACTATATCATATAGCTGCAATAGGAAAGGCCGAGAAATTTTTAGAAAAAAAATTTTAGCTTTGTCAGTTTTAAACATAATTTCTTCTACTTCAAGATACTAGTATTTTATAATTTTTCAGAATTTTGTTGTAAATTTCATAAGAATCGGACGACGATATCATATAGCTGCCATACAAACGATCGCTATATGTGAAGGTAAATTACACTTTACTTTACATGTAAAAATGTAAAATAATGTAAAACTGTAAAAATTGTATGAATATGAAAGTAATTCATATTATATTATATTTGGATAGATTATAATTTATACAATTGGAATCTGCAAGGGTATACCAACTTCGGCGTGCCGAAGTTAGCTTCCTTTCTTGTTGTTATTTAATTTTGAAATAATTCTAAAGTAAATAAAGTAATTTTAGGTGTAAAACACTTACATAATCATGCAATTACATTTCAAACGTACCGCGACGCAGACCAATTTCGCGAAATTAAGTAACCGCATGAATCTCTCATTGGACCGACACCTTTAGGTAATCCGCCCGGAGGCCAGGGACCTGGAGTCTACACAGGGGTCAACGGAGGACGAGGAGGAGGTGGTGGCAGCTATTACAACGGCGGAGGCGGTGGCCGGGGAGGAGGTGGTGGGCGTCCTGTCTATACTGGCAACTTTGGACCCGGCTATAGCAACGGAGCTGGCGGTGGTCGCGGAGGAGGCGGCGGCGGTGGCTATGGCGGTTACGGAGGTGGTTACGATGACGGCGGTCTAACGCAGATTATAAGCGGATGAGTACATAATCTAGGGGCTTTACGCCATTAAATACCGCAAATGACCAAATGTCTGCTGATATTTAGCTTTCGCTTAAATAGAATAAAACAAATACAAAACAGAAATAATCGTGTGTTTTAACAGTATATTTATATGTATTTTCTGGCAAGATGATAATGTATTATGAAACTTTGAATCGACTTTAGGATACTCTTTACAAATTCAAAAGGACAGTTGTCCTCAAAGAATACATTTGTCGTACTTCGCATGTACAATTTAATGTGTATTTTGATAAATACAACTTTTTAAAATAGTATATATATTAATTTATTTATAATCATAATTGGTATATAGAAACGAATTACCTGACTTATGATGTATTTTGTTATTAAAAGTCATAAACACCGCTAACATTACATCATTAACGGATTTACTGAAGATTGCTTTGTTAATGAATCAATAATGTAGTATCTTCGTTGGTTTTAATAAAAAAAAAATTAAAACAATTAAATTACAATGTCAATACAAATGATTTTTGTAGTATAAATAAAAACTAGCAAACTGTATTTAATTGATTTCTTTGCATTTTTTATGCCTCAACATATTTCCATATTGTATGCTGCAGAAATCACTAAGCTTATTCTCAAAAAGATTACTACAAAAATTAAATTACACACACCTATTTCTTAGAACCTACGAACAGACAGACAGATTGTAAAGGCTTTCTGCCCCTTTGGATTTCTGCAGCACATTGACATTGTAAGCCCTTTCTCTGGAAAGAAGCCCCTCGGAATAATTGCCTCCAAGCATTCTTGAAGCCCTACTTTAGTAGTCTCCATATTTCTTTACAAAATCCCAGAGGAATTGCACTCTTACAGCTGTAAAGTCTATTACGCTATATGCATTTTAGTGCTAAGAGCTGGAATGGTAAATTTATGGTAGGTACGAAATTATTTTCTGATTTGATTGCCCAGAATCATAAATTGTAAAATGAAATTCCCTTTGAGTTGTATGTGTTTTCGGGCCATGAGTTGGGTTGGCCAGTGCCAGTCCAACACTTTGAGCGAATATTACCCGGAGGGTATTTTTCGGTTTTTCTTGATTTATTACCATGCGTTTTCACATTCATATTTTGCTCACCATTTGCATTTTATGAGAGCCAAGTTTCTCCTAGAAAAATAGGCGGAGTTTTGATTAAAAAGTAATGAATTTTATGTTCGTGGAAATCTAATTTAAAGCAATTTATGAATAAATTCATAATGGCTAAGTAGCCGTGCTCTTGGTTGTAAAGCAGAAAAACAACTGGGAAATGCGTTGGCTTTTGCAGAAATGCAAAAAGTTCAAGGCTTGTGAGTCCGAGGCTTCCTTCCTTTCATGTTATAGTTTAGTTTCCTTTGAACATGAACCACAATGTACTCGGAGTTGCGAGAACAGAACAGGACACCATGGAAATTTTGGGGGCGGAAGCCGAATGAAAATAATTGATAAGCTTTTCAAAGTTTCTGGCTCCCTATACTTATCTGTCTTAATTACACGGCTCACCCTTGTTAAATATGCAACGCATCGAATTTCCCCAAAAGCTGGGAAAGGAGCCCATCGCCACTTAATTGATTCAATTAAAAGTTCGATTTATCTGCCGACCTAGGGTTCTGGCAAACTCGGCTGAACTTAATGACCCAGAATCGATTTTTTGGCCATTATTAAATTACAATTATCGTTATTAGAGAATGCACTTCAATCATAAAAGCGAATTTAAGGCTCAGAGAAAAGCATAATAATCCTTTCGTCATTTCATTACATTGATGATTACATTCTCGAGTGGCAAAGATTAAAAGTGCCAGAGCAAACTTTATATATGTATAGGATGGTGGAATATAAAAATATCCTTCTCCAATTAGTTTTAATTTCAACAGGATCTGACATCAATCTTAAGCTCTATATGTTGCAGAGAATTACTAATTATGTTTTGGCGAGAAGAACTGCTTATTTCTTGGCTTATTTTTTTCACCTTTTTTATTTGGTTTTTTTGCAAATGACAAGTTGACAAGTCCGCAAGTGTACATACTTTTCTTTCAACCTTGCGGTTGAACTTTGCCGCTTGAGTAAGTCACAAAGGCAGGGTAAATCGAGTCAAACGATTTGTTACGCAGTCCAGACGGTTGCCCAAAGCCACCTGTGCCCCCTGTTCGATGCACGGGAAATATTGTCTGCTCCATTACACTGCATTCCGCGAACTAATAGGACCCGGCTTCCCACTTCCCAGCACTCCTTCAATTACGCTCTTACAGAGCAGCAGCACCACAAGTCGAGCGAGCAATTTTCAGGCGAAAAGTGACAGAATGGAGTGGCAGGTGGATGTACCACGAGGCCATTAGCGTTCAATTTCCCTGCCTCGGGTAAAAACTAAGCGAGTACGAGAGCGAAATTAACTTGGACCAGCCCCAGCCACCCAGCCAGCTCGCCGCTTGGCGACGTGAGCAACTCTTAAAACTGGCAACTGGAAAGTTTACTGTTGCTCTGGAAACTCTATACAAAACCAGTCGGTTTAATTTCCCATTAAGTTTTTTTTTTGGCTGCCATTCAAGGTAAGCTAACTGGTAATATTTTCTAATTAAATTTTAAGCTGTAATTCATACTTACTTCGAAGGGCGAATAATTATTCCCTCACGGAGCCAATAATTTGATAAGAGATGCCGTAGATACATATCAGCAAGATTTTAAAATTCAAGACAATTATGAAGGTACCAAATAGAGCGATGTAACATTTGGCAGCATACTTTTGGGCAAATTTTAAAGAGATATCGAAACGCTAGTGACTTTTATAGCAACTCCGATTTAAAGCATTTTCACCAAGCCATAAATCTGATTCAATTCAGCTGTGGAAAAAGGATTCTAATCACTTGAGCTCGAAAATAATTGATGCAAGGATGGTCAAGTTGAGGGATAAATTCAGAAACCACAGAATTCACAAAATTTGAATCCTTCTCCATGAAAGGAAACCCAACCAAACTGCATCAATGTAAGAGTTGCCAGGGCCAGGAGGCAGTAAAACGATTACAAGGCGGAAACTCGAAGCTCTACCATGACTAAAAACACAGAAAAAAGGAAGAAATAAAGTTGATTTGCAGGGCCTCAATTTTCCAGGGAGAGGCATTTCTCCTCAGTCGGAGGCAGTAAGCTAAAAATGCATTTGCTTTACAAGAGCTGTGGGATTGCATTGCGTGAAAATGGAGCGGCCACTGTAGTAATTTATGGTCTGCTTGAAAGGCACTGCTACTTTGTTAAATGCGGGATGTAACGTAAATAATTATTTAAACTAAAATAAAAAATAAAGTTGAAGTCAGATTTACTCTTGACAATATTCATAGAGAAAAAAAAAACTTTCATATAGAGAAAAAAAAAGTTGTAACAACCAATCTCGAAAGTCAAGAGTTGTGCAGCTGATGCGAAGAGAGCTAAAAGTTTTCTTGCCTAGGGTTAGATTAAAAAACATAGTTTAGCGAAGGTTCTGTTGAAAGTTAGTAAGCTTAAATAGACTCTTGCAATGCAGAAAAAAAAGAAAGTGAATAAATAAAAATATATGAAAAGTGCAGATTTTGGTAACTACTTATGATAATGTTATCTCTGAAGTCCATTGTTGTTTAAACAATAAACTAAAATTATGTAAATCATTTCACTTATTGCGTTCTTGTTAAAAATCTGTAGATTTCAATTTATAAAAGTGAAATAGATAAAACACACCCGTGAATTGCTCACTAAAAATGTTTTTATTTTAAACTATTTTCCATTAAATTGCTATACCGAACCAAAGTGTTATTAAAATTATAATCAGATTTACCAGAGAAATCACTAGAGGTTTAATATAAAAAATATTTTTCAAGTACCGAATTCAGCATACCTGTTCAAGGGCTTTCAAAGCACACACTCGAGTATTCAGTGTGATTTTCGTAATAAGAGTGTATTCTTCGTGTCATTTCTTTGTCGCATATTGGTTTTCCTTCGAGGTAAGCAACAAAGGCAGTGTCGTTTTGATACAAAGTCATAGTTATTTCGGTGGCAACAATGTTCTTTCAGTGTGCGTCAAGAATTTAATATTCCGGCGCAGCAGGTGCTGTGGTGTGGATATTGAAATTCGGAAAAACGAACTTCGGAGTATTCGCCTTTGTTTAGTGCTTTGTATCTGTGTCCCTCCTTGGTTATGCGTCCGATTGTTTCTCTGCGGTTGCTGGTGGTTTCGATGGAACCTGGGTATTGTTCTGCCCACAACTGCCGTGGGGGCACCTGTCAAATTTGAATTCCTGGATAACAAGGAAGGCGAGGACTGGATGAAAAGTGCACCCAATAAAACCACCACAAAGAGTACAACGTGAGTATATATTTTTATTCGAAATATGCATTTAATTTTACTTAACATAGAAAAGAATACCGGTGCCGCTTTCCGACCCCGTTACCCGCCCGTCCACTCACACACACACACTCAGGCAAACGACACCGGAAAATGCACAGACACAGATAAGTAGAGACGGAAACCCAGAGGGAAAAGAGTAGTTTCCAGGGCGCTTTAAGGGAGCTAAAATGCTAGGCATTCTCAATTGGACAGCCCAAAAAGCAGAAACTTAAGTTCGGACACCCACAACCGCTTCACACATTCTCGTCCTCATCCACACCTGCATCCTCACCCACATCCACACCCACACCCAGATCGCATTCCATTCACCTGACCGCACTCACACCTTTTGGTCAATTCGATTTACGGCCAGAATCGCATCGCCATCAGCATCAGCAGCAACGATGCCGCCACCTGGCAGCCTAGCCAACTCCTGTCCAGGGCCAGTCTCAGTGCGGAGGCGTGGGCGCAGATGTTCTGGAGCACGGCGCAGTTCCGGAAGTGCTTCTCGTCCGACAGCATTTTGGCCGTCTCGCGGGCAAACTCCGCCGAGTTTTTGTAGCACTTGTAGCGGGCGCTGTTGTAGATGCAGTTCTCGTACGCGTACCGGGCGCTGCAAAAGTACAATTTTTGATTGCGATTGGTATCGATTCCAACAAAACGAAATTCACAACACCCAAGCCAGCGACATGGCAATAAATATTATACCCCTGACTAGAATTTTTTGCATCAATTTCCGAATCTGAGAAAAAACTAAACAAGACTGGAAGCTGACTTGGAATGCCCTTCCTCACTTGTACTGGGACTTAGATTCCCTGTAACAGCTACAAACAATTTAACTTTTAATTAAAAAAAAAAATTATTAATTTATTAGAAAAGTATTTAAAAAACGGACGGACGGGAAGATAGAAGGACATGGCTGTCGATGCCGTGCACAATTTTACAATTTATATAATTTTTTAACCATATTAAGTACACATCCTTGATGAGAATCAAAAGCCCAGTCGATCTAGACATGCCAGTCCGTATTTCCATATATTTTTTCATTTCTTTCAAGTTATTCTTCCAGAACGATTATTTTTAATCATTTACTAAAAGTATATAAATTAAAATATTAATAAATCCTGACAAATATGTATTGTATCCGACTTTAATGTAATGTAATGTTTTAAATATGACAAAAATCAAATAAATATACCAGAACCATATATTAAACCCAAAGAAAATCAGCAAATGTTCGGTGTTCGGTTAAAGCAGATGTTTTATATCTCTTCCGTTATTTATTTTTATACCCTTGCAGAGTATTATAAATTCAGTCAAAAGTTTGCAACGCAGTAAAAGCATTTCCGACAAAATAAAGTCGATCTAGCCATATCCGTATGTCTACGCACACTAGTCTCTCAGTTTTAAATCTGAATGAAACTGTGCAGAAAGTCTTCTATTAACTCTCACTCGTATATAAGTCGGAACGGGCAGGATTGGTCAGCTTTACCATATAGCTGCCATAGAAAAAATCCGTAAACTTATAGAAAAAGAATTATAACATTACTGTTTTTAACATATCTTGATTCACTCTCGGTTCTGAACTTTATATAATATATTAAAATTTCGGATTCTATTTTATAAAAATCGGACTATATCATATAGCTGCCATAGGAACGACATGGAAAATTTTACAAAAAAAAGGATAACTTTGTCAGTTTTGAACATATTTTCACCTACTTTTATGTTATTTTAGATTTTTGTTGTATAGCTGCCATAGGATCCAATTGCAATCTGCAAGGGTATACAAACTTCAGTCTGTCGAAGCTAACTTCCTTTCAAGTTATATTTTCATTTGGCGGAAATTAATTGTTTTTCAATGATCCAATTGCAAACTTTGAGTGTATACAAACTTCGAGGAGCCCTAAGTTAACTTCCTTGCATGTTTTTAAGGTAATAAGATCTCGATTGTTGCGTTGCTAACTTCTGAATAAAATGGATTTCTGTATTGCAGTTTCGATGTAAGTTATCCTTGCACCCTACAAATTCTCTGAATGCTAGGGAAAGGTTTCCCGTGAAAGAAAATATTTCGCTCAACGAACCGACAAAATTTCAGGAATTTAAAAACGACGAAGTATATGGGGAATACCTTGCCCCAGGAATACAAATGTTTCGTTTAACGTACCAGCAGAATTCTAGGAACTTTTCGCTGGCGTTCCGCGTCTCGTCGTGCACCTCCTCAGTAAGGATGCTCTCGAACTCGGACGTGCAGGTGACCCAGTCCAGCTGGATGTAGGCGAAGCAGTCCTTGTGCCGCAAGTAGTCTGCAAAAAATTTCCACAGAAAAACAGGTCGAGGATCCTTCACTCGCATGCTTGTATATATAAATAAAGTAACTGCTGTTGTGGCTTTGCAGAGTAAGTCCTGTCAAGTCGGGGTCCTTTGTTTAAGGCTTTCCGAGGGCTTTGCTCCGGGCTTTGTGTGCATGTGTGTGTTCTGGTGTGTGGTGAAGAAAGCCTGTGCCTGGACACCTCGGCGCCTGTGGGTATGCTAATGTTTTCGCAAGTGTCAACGTGGCAAATTGATTCCTGCAGCTGCCACAGAGGATGATGCTGGTAAAGTTTGGTAAGCTTACCTCGCTGGAAGTCGGTGTCGCCGCAGAACTTGTAGAAGAACCGCCGCGCTCCCTCCACATTGTTCTTGAACGTGTCCAGCTTGCGATCGTCCAGGCAGCGCTTTGAGTAGGCATCGAAGCACTTCATGCCGCGGTTGAAGATGCTGCAAGACATAATTCGATTTGAAGGAGGGACAATTGAGTGAGGTCTAATTGAGTGCTGCCACTCAAGATGCTTCTCTGCTGACACGTCTCCTACATACATATATTTGGAAATTACGTTAGACTTCAAGCATTCGCTTTAATGCTGTGCCATTTGTCAAAAGGCGGATTTAACTAAAGCCTTATCACTGCAAGTCTGAAAGCCTCTTACACATATTTGAATAGTTTTGCAAAACTTTTTGTTGATTGTTGAACGAGTTTTTTCTAAAACTACTTTAGTGGTTTATAAAATAAAACGGTACCATTTACTGCTGTACTTTTAGTCCTCACACTTAATTACTTTGTCCACAGAAATGTCCTTAGTTCTGTGAGTGAGGTTTTCTGCAATATGTAATTAAATATGTCTAAGAGCTCAACAGTCAAAGTAATAATTACACAGTTGCAGGAATATGTAAGTAGCATTTTAACCATCCACCTTCGGGGCATGTTAGGAATTCGAGCCAAGTCAAACGACACTTTACGTATTTTACTAATTAAATCTGGGATTGCCAAACAAAGCTTAGCTAATTCCTAAAGAATAGACAAGCAAATATTAAGAAAGTAAAACCGTTGAAGTATGATTTCCTACTTATTTTCCTAAAGACTATAAAATAGCTCATAATTTGGGCAATTTCTAGCACAAATTACGAGCTATTTTATACCTTCAAAGCAGTAGAAAAAATTGTTGATTAAATATTCTGATTGCCAGCTTCCAGTATTTTCTGTCGTCCCTTTTTATGAATAGCTTTTGCTTTTGATTACTGATTATAATTGCATGCTTTATATAGTTACAATTGGTGTTTTTTATATATTATTAGGTCAAGTCAGTTTGTTTAATTTATATTTGACACTTAATAATTAAACACCAATGATTCCCACGGTTTCCATTAATATAAGGTTCTTCCATTGGGTTTTATATTCCTTTTGATGTCCCCACAACAACAAATTATAGACCACTTTCTAGACACTAAGTAATTTCTAGTAGTTATTTTATATTCGCACATTCGAAACCAATTTCGACGACTGATTTCAAATCAAATGTACTGAACGCCAATTAGCGAATCAAGGGCACTCTAATGCCAAAAGTCTGCAACTTATTTTTGGCACTCAAAAGCCGGAATAATTAATCATCTCCGCAGACGCCCAGACAGGGTACCCAGCCTTTGTGGACCCCACTCAAGCCGGGATATTGTCCCCTGTCGAGCCGAACACGTCCCCGAATAACTTTTAGTCCCTGGAGCAGCAGGGAAATATGAATAAATCGCTTTCGAAGCGCGCCTCCTTAAGCGGCTTGAGTTTTCCAATCGATAATGGATGTGTCCCTTACATTTGACACTTAATGGGTTGCATCCCAAGACCCCGGCGTACTTGCACTTAGTCGTGATCTCCTTCTTGCTGATGACGATTTTGCTGTTCTGCAGGAACTCCATTAGGTGCGGCGGCAAATCCTTGAAGCACTCATCCACCATGCCCTGAGTGCTGCCGCACTCCTCGCCCGGTAGCGTTGCCTGCGTTATATTCCCGTTCTCGGCCAGGACCACAACCGCCACACCAAGCAAAGCGATACAGTAGGCGAGTAAAACACTGCACAAAGGGCTTCTCACGCACATCCTAGCAGGAGAACACTTGTTGCCAGGACCCGGAATCGACGTAGGGAGAAATTAGTGGACCATTTACTGGTCCTCTGGTTAAAACCAACCGCACGACCGCTGACACTGCACTGAAGCGACCAACCGCAGGCAGCATCTATTAAAAGGACTGCCGAAGGGACCTTCTGTTAGGGTGCTGTTAAGGCTCTGTTAAGTGGGCGCATGCGTCTGCGCGTTGCTAGCACGTGCTTCGTCCTTTGTTTACAATACAAAACAACCCACATTCTGGCAGTCAGTTAGGCAATTAAATTGACGTCTAGTTGAGAGCTTTACTCGGCTGGCCAACTTGACGCACATGAGTCGAAGTGTTGCGTTTCGGAGCATTCCCTAAGCAGACCGGCACTGGTTTGCTGCTAATTAACTCACCTGGTTTGCCGTGAGTGAATTTCCCTTCAATTATGATACCAATTGTGCAGAATTTACAGGATTCGTTGTAAGTTGCTTGTCTTGGGTCCTGACCTGATATTTACACTGGCCAAAGCCAAAGTTATTAGTGGTAGATTAGTTCGGCTGAAATAAGTTTATTAAGGTTCTCAACCCATGGCCGACTCCTCTGGACTGATGCCCAGGAATCAGAATCGTTAAGTGCAGGACATTTGCAGATGTTGGAAGAAACGTACGGCGCATAGTTTTAGGATTTTTGGCCTAAGGCTCTGAAATCAGCTCAGGCTATTTGATTTTAGACGATTTTAAATTGTTCTTTGACCTTAGTTTCTCAAAATATTTAAATTGGTTTTTAAATAAATAAGGCAAAACGTTCAGTACCAGCCCGTATCATTCAGGTAAGCTAGGATTAAATTCACTGACTATTTAAATTCATATTTTTAATGAAGATGATCAATGTTGAAAGAGCAATGTTTCTCTCTTCATTTACCAACTGAACAAATTCTACTTTCATTAGAATATTATTCAAGTTGACATCATTAAAATATGATTATAGCCGTACTCAATACAACCTACTGATGAATCAATCAATGTCAGTTTAATAAACATCCAACCTTCGAAAGTTCACGATTTCTGCCACGTGCAAGTGCAACAGATACCGTAATTATAGAGACACTCAATTAAACATTGTAATTTCTGTGTATGTTTTCCAGTAATTTTCCCCATGAAGTCCTTTAAAAGGGAAAAAGTAGTACTTAACCTATGATGTGCACTATTTGCCAAGTAAGGAATAACATATTTTAGTTTTTTTTTATAAACATTTATTTATTCAAAAAGTTATACATAATCGTACATACATACACAAATGTAATTAATTACACGTGCGTATTTGATAGATATAGGTTTTGAACATATGGATTATCTCACAATAAAACGATGGTTTCCTTCTCAAACGTGTGCAGTTAAAATAATGATGCTGGCGATGAATGAACATTGTTTCAGATGTTTTTTGTTAGGACACACAACGTTTGATTTGATTAATGCAATGAGCGTACAACTAAATGATATAAAACGTTCT
>VNJS01011425.1:0-46356 GCA_008042575.1 Drosophila watanabei | reverse complement strand
CCGAGTTATAAATATTAATGAAGCCAGAAGCGTTGGACCTTCACCCTGCACGGCCACATTCGTCAAGTAAATGAAGTCGTCCAAAAGGCAGCCAACAACAGCAACAAAATAAATAACTTGTATAGGAAATGTAAGGCTTTATAATGTGGTTTTTGTATGCTCTTACTAAATATTATTGAGAATACAACGAGCAAACGATGGAAAACAAATGAACGAGTTTTAACGATGAGATTGAGAGCTAGCAATCAGCGAGTAAAAAACGAGCAAATAAAACAACGATTTTGATAAGAACAGAATACCGAACAACGAGTAAAAATTACGAGATTGCAAGTAGAACGACAGTAAAGACAATGAGTATTCAACAAGCAAGACAACGAGATGGGAACAAGATAGAATGGGAAGTAGTTAATTCTCTTAATTCCCAATAATTTAAATAAAACAAAAATACTCCTAATCAATAATTTAATAAAGTTTATTATATCTTAAAATTTAAGACACTTGTTCAGGGAGTAAAAACTACTCTTACTCTACTTGACTAAGCAAATCACACAAAGCCCTTTCGTTTATAACCCGATTACTTCATAACTCAACTAGTTTATGGCCCAGATAAAGTCTTATAACTTTAAGCCAAAATCCTCTGTACTTTTTACAGGTATTTCCTTATTCGGTTCTTGGCAGATAATATTCTTTTGCCCATTCTTTATAGATGCGATACGCAGGAATTGCGTACTTGTTGCTGAAAGGACACGTTCCGTGGATGGCTCATTGCGAATGCGGCAGGCATTCGCCGCAGGATCTAAGCACACATTCTATATCACCTTGGTCCTGGCTGACGATGCGCTCAATTATTGAGAAAACTTGTGATTGGAAACTTTGGGAAAGTGCAATTGCCGCCGATGCAATCTCCGCTTTGACTTATCAAGTGTGAACTTCAAACGAGCGAGCGAACTTTCCTTGCCTTACCTTAAGTGCGGCATTGATTGCACTTTCGGGTCGGTAAATGAAATTTATCTACTTTGACGTGGCCACTTTGTCAACTTTGTGACCGCATAATTGAGTTTTAATTACCGGCCATGGGTCACGGGTCAGTCACTGTCATTGTTATTCCAAGGATGCACCTCTCAGTGGCACGTATTGGCCCCTGAAGATGGGCCTCCTCCATTAGCGCCACGTTAACGATAATTGGTCGGAGTTGCAGGTTTCCTTGGTTTCCCCTGACAACGCTCGATATCCTGGCGAAAAGCCTAATTAGGAATCCAATTAGCGTTGCCAGCGCCACCGATGCGATATTGGAATTATTAAGACGCTCAATTAAATGCCCATTTCGGTGGAGTAATCCCCAATGCCATGTGCTACGTGGATGGAGTCTAACAAACCGCAGTCAGCTTTCCATCAAACGCCGTGTAATTTGTGTTTATTTTCGGTTGCCGTGGCTTAGTCTTGGTCAATCGCATCGATTTTAGTTGCCAACGCGCACTGCTGGCTCTAATTATGGTCATTGCGGGTGGGTATAATTAGGATTTAAGCCAAATCAGGACTAAGTGGAATGACAGAGGTAAATCAGGGCAGATGACGTGAAAGCCATCGATCCGTGAGAGCCGAACGCGCGCAAAAAGCCAACTCAAGCATCGGAAATGTGAATGACAATTTCAATTTAACAGTTTCCATGCTAATGGTTATGCGGTGAAAGGGGAAGGCACTAAAGGCACGAAGGTGCACTTGGAAAAAATATTTAAAATATTTGAATACGTGAATAATGAAAAAGAAACCATAAATAAAATGTTTGATTGATTGAGAGACTATTTATCAAGTAGATTCTAAAGAAAGTGCTACAGAATACAGTAGAGATTTAGCATCCCAAATAAAAGGTGTCTATGAAGTATGACCAACATGTGGAACATTCTTTTTAAAAGTTTGTTTACTGCTAAAAAAAGATAAATAATTATTATCTGTAGCACCCCGCATATTTTATTTACAAATTTATTGATTTATTTTGTTTATAAATCCAAGATGCGAGATAGTTCCTACAAAATCCAGCTTCTTTATCATTATTCATTAGGTTTTTGGTCTAATTGACTGCAAATATAAATGTGTCAGTGGAGCAGGGACCATAAAATGGCCATAAAATATTTGTGGGGCCAGGTGAATGGTAATTTTTCTACCTGTGCACAGGGAACAGGGCACAAGGCACGGGGAAGCATCCATTTGGCTGAGCCTCCTCCATTTAGCTGTCAGCACAAACAATTGAACACGGAACGTATGCCACCGACTCTCTGGGTGTGTGTGTGTGTGTGTGCAACCCTGTCTGTGTGTTTGTTATTTGACAAATGTGTTTGGGCTTTGTCTGCCCCTCAGTGCCACTCCCACTTCCCAGCGCCCTCGCTGCTGCGTGTCTCTGTGTAGTTTGCCTGGAGCCCGGCGGCTCTCTGAAGTTTTCGATTAACCGAAAGATAAGCTCCCAGTTACATTTACCTTTGTTAAAATTTCATTAAGCTGCCAAGCCGACACAAAGGCAATTATTACGTGGGCCATGCTGTTGCCTTTCGACTGACTAATTTACATATTGTGTTTTTGGGGCTTGGTATTAACGGTAACGGAAGGGGAAAAGGGTACAGGAATAGATGTATTTGCAGGACCCCAGCTCATTATGCGGCAGATTTGATTCCGACAACAAAGTAACCAATTAGTTGGGAGTCTATTTAACAGCCATACTGTGATTAGCTCGTAATCATAACCGAATTGGGTAATATCAAGTTGAAAAGTAAACAAAGGGAAATTATATTTGAGGGCCTTGAAACTAAACATGAGCTTGTTTTATTAAAAACAAGACTAGATCAGATTAATTACAATGCATACTTGTTAAATAGTTATTCTTAGTTAATTTCAGTTCCCTTGAAAATCCAAACAAACACTTATTCACTCAATATATTTCCTCAATTTCATTTTGAAGTGTTTTTGTGTAACTGAAACTTTCCCCCTTACAGGACTCTCTATTTTCATTAAGCTGATATTTGCATTGCCTTAACTGCACGTATTCTGCGTTTATTAGAAAGTTCTTGTCGAGCTCTTTGGGGAAAACTTTGCCTTGCAATCGAACACCTCCCAAGTGCCAGCAAGGACTTAATAAACTAAAGACCTTACAACTCGCAGGATGCAGGCAGACAAACTAATTGCAACACATGGAACAACACGGACCCATTCCGTTTTCCCCGACAAATGCCACTTGGCAAAGTTAAATGAGATGAATCTCTCGGAACGAGTGAGGGAAATGTCGGCACATCGTGCATCACTTAAGGCCAAGGAACACAGTGCTGTCATTCACAAACAGGAAATATTATCATAAAACAAGAAGGGGAGCTAACTTTGGGAAACCGAAGATTCTATACCTATGAAAGTTGATCATAAATAAGTCAAAAATGTCCCATTTTCAATTTGGAAGCCTTCTTTGTGCTAGTTGTTATTAGGTTAACAAAGCAGCATACTGAGAGTTATAGATAAATTTAAATACATTAATAAATTGAAAATTCTATATTTGAATGTTATTTTTTCAAGTTAATTAAAATGCTCTAAAAGAAATACATTAACATTATATAGTTCTGGCAGATTTCCCCCCTTAAGAAATCTCAAAACTCCTCACTAAAGTGACATCTCTGTCAGCTCTGCAAGGACGATTCCTGCATCGTCAAAGTTATTCGTTGGGAACTGCGCAGCGTAAATAACGTGCTGAAAATCCCGCTTAATGAACTGAAAATAGAATTAGGAATGACGGCATGTGCAGTAGTTACAGAACCAGACCAGAGCCCGGACCAGGTTCAAGGTTAATCCCTGCCAGAGCTTAACTTTAAATTGAATTCGCCTGACAGGAGACAGGAGAGGGAAGGAAAACCGTGGGGCAAAAGTTTCAAATTACTCGTACACAACCTGTAATAAGGGTCGCAAATTAAGCTGAAGCTAAAGAAATATGGGCGGCATTCAAAGGCCGAATACAAAGGGTTACCGAAATTTGGGTAACTGGAGCCCCAAAAGTGCGCCCAGATGAAAGGGAAACCCACAACAAATTCGCAGCCTAATTAAAATGAGGCCCAGTTACAGTGAAAAACAATGGTCCAGACATAATCACGCAATCAACTTGTATCAAATTTGATAGTTGGTTTGAATGTACAGGTAGTGAGTATGAAATTCAAATTCAAATTCAAATGCAAATTCCAGCTGTCATGCTGCGCTGCATTTCAATGTCAGACCAATGCAGCAGCTCCATTTCACCAGCAACCAACATTGAAACCAAAACCAAGTTCAGATCCGTAAGCCAACCAACCGCATCCCTGTGGTTCTGACAGTTGTGTGTCATGAGGCTCTCCGCCAAAATGTTTACTTCAACTCTGACATTTTGATGCTTCTCCGAGCTCCTCCGTCTTCGGGGGCCAATTAAGTGAATAATTCAAACGAGTATGTATATGCCGCTTCCAATGGACAAGTAAATCATAATGTGATGGCAATTGTCCTGTCGCTCCCTGCAATGCAGCTTATTGTGGGTGCCAAGGTCTAGAATACATTCCACACACAGCAAGAATTTTGGGGCAATAAATTCCTCACTGAAACGTCATTATTTATAATATATTTTCTTCTATTAAACATACAAAATCAATAACTAAAAAGTCTAACCCTAATCAATCACAGCCCTTAACCTATCGCAATCAAAAATATATTTTTAAAAATATTTCCCTGTGCAGACAAGTGTCAAACCGCAACCGAATCTTCTGGAGACACTGCCAATGTGGCTTATGGGTTTCTGTTTCTGTTTCTGTTTCAGTTTCGGTTCCAGTGGCCATTTCCGCACGGTCACGTATTACGTATTTTGTTTAACATTTCGATACCGTTCACGTTCCATACAAAATTGAATATGCTTATTTATTTACGCGACTAATTTAATATGCAGGACATACTACATGCAGGGCAATGGAATTGAATGGCAGCCAAGTCCAGAGTCCAGTCCTACACTATGCATATCGGAATAGCTAAAGTTTAGCCGGACTTTACTTGCTGCTCTCATGTGTAAACACGGGGACAATTAACAAATAGCCCTCGCTTGACCCCGTATTAAATGGCATTTGTGATGTAATCGCAATGAGGATAGTTACTTCTCTATTTATTGGCAGCCATCGGGGAATATATTCCTCATTCGCTCTGCAGCAAAAATCAATATCTGCTGGGCATATGACCACATGAAAAATGGATATTAAACTCGACTAAAAATCAACTCTATAAATCGAAAGGCAAATGGAATTGAAATTGCCCAGAGGCCCAACCGCAATGTATATAGTTTTAGGTTTTAGTTTTAAATTGAGTGTAACCTTAACTCATAGTTCGTTGAACAAGCCTTTGCCAATGGGTTCAAGCCTGTTCAGAGGGCCAGGTGTAAAACAACAAACGAATATGCAAGTCAAATAGGAATTGCCGTTTCATGTAGGTGTGAATTATTAACGCCAAGCTCCCCCCGAAAAAAGAGCTCCCCTTGTGTCAATACAGTAGGGCTTGGATATTGCAGAGATTTGTCTTTACTTACACTTACTTATATATATAGAAACATCTTATAAATCAAACTATAGGAAATTTTCTTCTATGTTTTCTCAATTTTGATCTATAAACAATCCGGCTCGAAGAACCAAAATAGATATATATTTAAGCCTGCTTAACTTATACACAAAATCAAAGGACTTTTTTTTAACTTTTATTTATACAAATGATACAAAGAAAAGGACAAAATGTCATTGCTGGTTCCAGGTATTGAAATTTACCTGTTTTTCGTTGTATATTTACTACGTAAGCAGGTTAGGTTACGTCAGGCTCCCCTCCTCGCCCTCGTGGCTGCAGTTGAAATGTAAATCGAAGTTTCATTCGGCAAGGACACACAGGAACAGGACCGAGTGGGTGGCGATGGGATGTCGACATGAACGGAGAATGGGTGTGGAGCCGGAGGAATGGCAATCAAGCGGAGAGCTTGTAGCGCATACACTTTAGAATGACTTGGCTGTTGGGTTATATTTAATTCATTGGCGCTCCACTTCAGCAACCCCGAGAACCCAACCCCAGGACCCGGACAGCCCGAGACGTCCTGTCTCGCCGGTTGTGTCTATCAGCTAGGCAAGAGCTTACCCAAGTCGTGGTCTTTGGCTATTATATATTTACATTTTTGATGGCTTCTTCTTCGTCGGCGGCGACTTCGAAGGTGGTGGCAAAATATTTACCTTCTTTCCGCCATTCTTGGAGCCTTTTTAGGGGCCGAAAACTAGAGTGACATTTCCGCCAACGCAAACGTTATTCGCTTTTCGCCATCTCAATTAGTTTTTGGCCACAGACAGGCTACAACAAACGGAAATTGTTTGCCGTTTCCACAGTAAATACGTAGGGGAAAAACGCTTTTTCCGGGGTGCAACAAGTGGGGACAGGGCCTAGGAATATAAAAATAAAATAGAGCGAAATGCAATCGACACAAAAACCATTTATAAGGGGTCCTCTTAAGCCTGCGAAATATGTAAATCAACACACACACAAAGGGCTCTTCCGGCTCTCGAGGAGCTCTCTCCAACTCCACAATGGAAATCGATTGCCGGCGGGCCAAAAGGGAATTCTTAATGGTGCATTGACATACGGCCAACTGCAGCAAGTAACTCGCTCTTTGCCTCTCTGCCGAACAAATAAATGTCAATAAAAAATGTATGCGCACACGGAAAAGGAGGGAAGGAAACAAAAAGTGGAAAAGCAAACAAAAAGCCCAAGAATCAAAGAAGAAATTCACACAAATTTGTCAAACTTTGACACATTCGTGTCGTGCTGGCAGTCCTTTCAATTTTTAAGCCCCACTGAGTCCTTGGTCAAAGCGAACTATTACCCATGCATATAGTATCCTATACATGTTCGCTTTTTTGGCAAAGGAATGTGGGCTGAGTTTCCAATTGAGAAGCTCTCTGCAAAGGTAGTTTGTAGATTTTTGCGGTGTTTGCAATTTCAAGTGCTGAAAATTGGGTAAAGAGAATCAATTTAGGGTTTAATACGAGTGGAAACCCATAATAAAGAGTTGATTTTTCAGGTTCGTAATTGAATGATATACGAATATATCTACAGCTACATAAAAAGAGTGAAGCAAATAATCATACAAAGTTACAAATTGCACGAATTACAAGAGTATTATGACCTTTTCATTCAATAAAAACTGCCATATTCTATAAAACTGCATCAGTATTTCTCTGAACTTCAGATAATCCCTTGCCATAATAGCCCCTTTTTATTGGCATTCAAATGAATTCATCTTTAGCGCAGCTCGAAATTGATTTATATCTGGCGTTCGCCATTAGCAGTCCCCTTATAAAAGTCAGGGACATGTGCCAAAATGGCGGCGGTAAATAATTGCCAACCCACACACACACACACTCTCGCACGGGCTTACCGTTATGGCTATAATTGTCAGGTGCCAGCGCCAAGTTCCGGCAATTTCCGGTTGCGCAAAAAAGTAACCGACAAATGCGGCATACTTTCGACCATAAAACCTGGAAAAACGAACGAAATTATGGTGGGTAGTGCGATGTGGATGTGCGATGTGGATGTGCGATGTGGATGATGCAATGGGCAGCTTATAAATATCATAAAAGCCAAACAAAAAAAATATAAGGGAGAAACATCATTATGCCCGAAAACGAAACCGAAACAAAACCCAAAGTGAACATGCTTCTTCCATTAAAAGCTTAAACTATTGCAAGGCGAAAATGTTGACCCAAAAAGTTTGTGTCCATCAAAATTCATCTTTTAAGATTGCATAATGTGGCGTAAAGTGTTTGAAGATATTTTTAATTTATGTTTTTAAATGCTCTGCAAGGATTAAGAATATTTAATATAAAATTTTCTTTAAAGAGAGAGAAAGTCTTGATTATCCTTAATAATATTTCCTTTAAAATATATTTAAGTTACTTTAAAGCACTTGTAAAGTTTATTTATATGTTTTACTTTATTTTATTAAAGAACCACTCTCTGAAAATTATATTACTTGTATTGTTCGCACAAGCAAGCCATCAAATTAATTGTATTTGCCAAATTTTTGATTATGTTGACACTCACAGCTTTTAATGAAGTGCACATGAACATGAACACATTGTTGAATATGCAAAATGTGGACATAAAAGCCGCACTTTATTAAAGATAAATATTTGAATAAATAAGGAATTGAGCAATACATAAGCCAAGGTGACAAAATATGCTGATAACAAGGTAATTTTTCAATTAAATTAATTTGAAAAGAGTAACTTTTATTTGCTATGAAAAATTATAAGAATATTAATCTATAATTTCTCTTATTAATAACTTTTAGCCTTTATTCAAAGCAACTTCAATTTGAGTTTCAAAGGTTCTTTATTAAATCTAATCCTTGGAAATTCTAACCAAACCCTTATCGAAACTCGTGTCTGTGATTAAATTAAATTTGGGACCCCAAAACCAGATCGAGAGGCATTCCGCTGAAGGTCCTGCGGCTGGCTGGCTGGCTGGGTGGCTCATCAATTAGCTGGCTGAAAGGAAAGTTCCTTAGACCCCCGCCAAGACAGTCTGGAAATTTAGTTCGCGTGCGGCACGGGGGGCTCCTCCTTGGAGGCTAAGCAAAGACATTTTATTTTATCAGGCGAGAATCTACAGCGACAGCGGAGCAACGCTGGCGGGAGTGGAAGTGGTTAGGATAATTAGGCAGGCAGCTTGTTGCCTGTGTACAACAGATCTTGGGTAAATATAAGCGGGCTACGTGAAGTGTTAACCAAAATCCAGGAGACAGGAGGACCGCCGCCCGCTCCACCGCTGGGATTTCTACGTGACAAATTGAACGGTTGAGGCTGGGCAGCTGCCAAAGTGCCAGTGCGAGGATGTCGGGTTGCCGGGACTAGCAGGCTGCCAGGACAGCCCGTACTCGGGCAACTGTCATGCAAATTGAAAATGTCAAGTGCAAACAGTCGAACTGGAGCGGACAGACAGACAGTTCAACTGTCAGACCGCACACACAGAGCACACAGAGCACACACACACCACCCACAAAGAGGACCGCCCACTCTTAACTACCCGTGAACGCATAGAAGTGAGTCGTTACGCGTGTTTGTGTGCAGAGATACAACAGTTTCAAGGTCGCCAACTGGGATTCGGGGCTGGCAGCTGGCCTTTGGCCGTGAGACAAACGGAGGGGAAGTCCCCAACTAACCCATGGCCATGAGACGCCCCACAAACACACACATGTGTGTGTGTGTGCGTTTACAGCTCGGCAATTTCAAGTGCAAATATTGTATTTGAAAAAAGAAAAACATTATGCAATTAAAAGGCAATTCTGCCGTCACCCACACACATACACTGCAGGCAATATTAACAAGTTTTAAGGGGGGAAAAGACATTAAAAAAACATTTAGTTCTTGTTAACTAGAACTGAACTAGATTGACTCTAAAGTACTGTAAATAGGAGTTTGAGTTTAGAGTGGAAAAATAAACAAAAATGTAGTGAATATAAGAAATATAAGGGGAATTTTAGGAAAGAGATTTGGGAGTATTTTTAAAGGGGTTTAGGTTATTATAACAGAAAATATGTTTCCTTAAACAGAAAGGGTTTTATGAGAATATAATTAAAATTAAATTTTATCAACAATAGTTTCTAAGGGAAGTAATCTTTCCAAATCATTTGAACATATTTTAATTCTGAACCAAATTTCATTACATTTGAACTAACTATCATTTTTCAAGCTTATTTATCTAGTCATGTCAAATTATTTGTATACAATAATAAACAGATTTGAAGTTATATTTAGTGATATTTAAATATTAATTTAAAACCTAATGTGTACATGCATAAAAAATTATAGAATATTGTGTAAAAAATCCTTAATACTCATAAAACATTTCATATGCACAAATTTTCCAACCTTTCTTGCATCCAAATTTATTTTTAACAGATTATAATACATTTTACCACTACCTCTACCTTCTCCGAATCTATTTCCCCGAAACTATTTACTATCCTTGATGTTGTTAGCCAAGGTAAACATGTTTTTAAATCCAGCAGCAACCACTTACCGCATTTATCTAAGCAGATACAAGTTTATAAATAGAAACGGCTCAGTTTCCGCTTGGCAAATTAAAGTCAATTTCGTGGCGATAACCAGGACTGATGCTGAAGCTAGGGGCTACTTGCCCACTTGATGGCACCGATGGGAACTTTAAACTGTTAGCAGTTTGTTTGTTTAGGGCCGTGTCCACGTCTTTGGCTTGGCCGCCTCTTTGCTGACCAGAGTAAATATTGGATTTCCACTGCAGGCCGAAGCGGGGCGAGAGGCAGTAGAACAAAGCGACGTCCGAAGTGGAGTGGCATCTGCTGATGACGTTGTGGCCCCCAATGGGGCTTGGGATTGTCCTCACCCACTCACCACCACCTACTCCTCACGCACAGGACGTGTGTGTGCTTGGCAGTTGTAAAAGGAATCCCGAAGAGCTGAAATGTATATATATAAATTTAATCAAGTGGCCATCGTTTATTTCCCTTTTGATTTCGGCAAATTCAATTGACATTCGATTTTATTATCTCTACTTCTCCCCCTGGAAGCCACAATGCTTTTGCTCTACAATTATTACACGCTTTGTAAATGCATTTCATAAATTTATGATGGCAGCAGATGACCATTTCCTCAAGGGATATATCCCATTGCCGATTGCCGATTGCCAGTTGCCGGGGATGTGTAATAAATACGATTCCCTGTTTTTGTGGGTCCTGTGTGTGTATTGGAAATATTTCATATATCCTTGTCGTTTTTCCACATAGCACGAATATCTCATTTTGCCATTTCAAGCGGGAATTTCTGTGGCATTGTCTGTGTTGTACTGTGCTGTGCTCTGCTGCTGCTGTCCCTGCCCAAGTGTCCTTTGGCCCAGGACCCGTGCCCATTGAGGTCTCCTGTTTGCAGCGAGCAAGCGAGCGAGTTTATTGCCATCCTGGCCACGGCACATAGACTTTAATTAAGTCCACTTTCCCCCAATTTAATATTTACAGAGATGGTGTTAAGCAAGGAAACTTTGCGCTAGGTTCGGGGGAGTCCTTTTGCCACCCAAAAGTTGGACAGCTCCCGCTCCAAAAAATTAAAGTTCAAGTGGCAAGTACCGCAAACTTTTGCTTTCTGCTGCCGCTGGAAAATTCGCGGTAGGGGGAGAGTCAGTGGAACAAACAACGTCTTGAGGCTGAAATGAAAAGTGAAAAGTGCTTTTCCCCCTCGCAGCTAAGAGAGCCCCAGCACAGTGGGTCAAAGAGAGAGCACCTCGCATGCTCTCCTCTCTCGCCAGCTGAAAGACTTTCGGAGTAACTCCGAAAATAATATGGCCTTTAGCGCCCACAAGTGGTTGCCTCTCCAAAGGTGAGAGAGTATGGGATTTGGGGTGGTCTTCAGGTGAGACAAGAGAGTGGGTCTTCGATGGGAGTTTGGGGAAGTGCAGACTGCAAATTCCATAAATCGAGTGGCCCAAAAACACAAAAGATTAACATTAAAAGCCTTTTCTTTTGAGCCAACGTAATGGGGATATGGTATTTCCGAAAATTCTTAGCCAATTAGGTTGGCATTTCGTTTAACTGTTATAAGTGAAAGGAACGCATCTAAGGTTGGCCAAAAGGTAAGCTTAATCTGGGTGAACATAAGATAAAGGGAGTGACAAATATACATACATGAATGATTTACCTTGGGATGTACATGTACACGGAGAAAAACCTCAAATTACTAGGAAAAAAATATTTCAAATGAGAATACTTGAAAAGATCTTAAGTATTTGTAAATTATTCATATTAGAAATCACAGGGAAAACTAGACAGAGAAAATTATACATTTATAAGAGGGAAGACTAACTTAATTTGGATAAGAATTCAATTTTTAAACACTTTAACTTAAAGGTTGGTTAAAATACTCTTCAATATTAATTTTTTCTATGAATATATTTCTATAGATAACTATTTAGTTGTATGCCAAGTAGGGACAAGGTTTTATAAAAGCCAAAATATTATTCTCAAAATCTTTTAACTTAAAGAATACATTTTTAAATTAATTAATTAACTGTACAAATACATGAAAAATATAAATTAAATTAAAAATATACTTATTAAGGCCTGAAACCCATTTTTAGAACATTTAAACATATTTGATTATAGTTTAGCAACATTGAATCAATAGATTTTGCAAACTAATCATCAAAAGCATAATAAACTTGAGACATTTTATTATTATTAAACAACTTTATTTTATAAACAACTAACTAAAATAATATAAATAGAATCAATTAACTTATTTTTATTTTATATCTACAATTTCTTAGAGAAAACTACCTATTTCCTTGTCATTTTTCCTCCCTCTGTAGGCACACAGACACCGGAGCCGCCGCAAATGTCGGCAAAGCAACGACAACAATGGGCAGCTTTTGACAGACGGAAAGGGAGAGGCCAGGATGCTGTGAGCGCGGGACGATGACGGGGTTAAGCGACGGCAGGACGAATCCGCTTTTGTTTATCTACTTTAAACTAACATCAGGCACTTTTGCTATCTAATCCTGACCAACCCGACAGCTACTTAATGTCATCAGTGTGCCACTCGCTGGCATTTTCAACAAGGACATTTGAAAGTGCACAACGATTCGAGGAGAGAACGAGGATGAGGATGGGCTGGGATAATGGAGGAACGAACGAAACAGAGGTCGACGACGCTAAACGCTTCGCATAGAGCACAGATTCGGCGAGTGCAAATTGAATAATCGTTTGCGCTTCGTCGCATCCACAAAAAGGAAAGGACCTTTTAAAAAGCGGCTCCCTTTTGTGTCCCAGTTTTTGTGTGTGACAAATATCGATCATCAAGGACACACACACACAGAGACACAATTGTTTGGGTTTATTCTAACGCTCCGCAAAACTTCTGACCGAGTTGTCTGAAGAGTTTTCCTTTGCCAGCTTTCCATGCGAAAAACTTTTGGCCGTCCCCCGAATTGTCCCCTGCATTGTCCCTGTTTTTGTCCTGTTTTGTCAAGTTTGTCATTTGTTGGACATTTATAAGCAAATCCAAATATGGGCGTGGGAAAGGTCCTGGCTCTGGTCCTGCCGGCTGCGGGTCTCGTTAGCATACATTGAAGGCGGGACTTTGGTTTTGTTGCCGAACTCTCAAGTAAATGAAATTGAATGCCCGTTCCCAAAGAGTTCAACTCAACTGTGAGAGCTTTAAAAAGTATTTGCAAGTTCGGAAGTGGCACAGGAAAATGTATAATTCATTTGAGAAGAGCTCAGGCGTCCTTGATGGTCCTTGGTCCAGTGAAGGAGAGCAGAAATTAAGGATTAGAAATGTTAAGTGGTTAATTTTCACTTATTGCAGGGGTTTACTTTTGTAAAGTTTATAAATGTTGAGTTAATTAAATTTGAGGGTTTTAGTTTTGGGGGAAAAATGTTAAAGCAAATGTAGAAGTAAGTAAAACCAAAGTTAAAAGACTAATTACACTAAAAGTAATTTAAAAATTAACATAGTTTAAAAGCAAAACCTTAGAAATCCAGAATTTCTTAATGTTTTACCTCCCAGAATCCAAATAAATGCTTAATGCTCCTCTATTAACTTTCCTTTTTATTTATCCGCCCGCCGGAAAAATTGCAGCACATTTTTCTGCGCTTGGAACTTTGATCCCCCTTGCTTATCCCGGATAGCACTTTTCACTTAGCCAAAAAACTTTGGCCAACAATAAACCAAATAGCAGTGCCAATGTGTGCGTTGAGCTCCTCGAATTTGTCTTGGATCGATTCCCGGGAGCTCGAGAGGATTCTTTTGGGCAAAAGGCAAACACTGAGCACGGACTTAACTTTCCGCCGGATGCCATGGAGACTACTCCTCGTCCGCAGCCTTGGGCGCTGGCTGGCCTTTTGGCAGTCGAAATAAATAGTCGCACGCCTGCCCACCGGGGCAGGTGAGCAGTAGCAGTCCCATCGAGATACAAAGATACAAATATGTGCATAGCATTTACGACTGGCCATGGTCCATGGACATTTGGCTGCACGTGTGCTCCTGGCTGCTTTTCGGCAGATAAAATTCAATTTCGAGCCATTGACAAACAAACGTGATGAATTCCAGGAACAAGGATATAACAGGGAATTAATGTGATATCCCTGTAAAGGTCGCACTAGCTAGAAGCTGCCCATTCATTTATGGGAAAAGCGAAGCTGCGATGCCTTTGTGATTTTTATGTGACCATAAATTGCCAGCATCGTTGTCGTATCTATCTCAATCCTTTGCTGATGTCCCCTGTAAGCTGTGGTTATTTATGGTTGAGAGATAGATTCTCTCTGCTGGTTGTTCGCCCATAAATATTAGTGAATAAAAGAGACGGCGTCGATTGTTTTCCAATTTGTGTAATTTGTTGTTTATTTTGTTTATAACTACATCAATAAATTATGTATCGTATCGTATAATTCATAATTATACTCTTTGAAAGCGTGAGAACATGTTGGAATTGCAATTCGGCAGCTGGGTTCCTGATTCTGGGCTCTAATTCATCTTCTGTTCATATCGGGTATACCATATATCATGTCAAGTACGTTATAGCTTCTCGGTTGGAAGTCAGGGATCAGAGTTTCAAAGAGTATATGCATAAGTATTATCGAGACATCGGCCAGCCGAAGAATTGTTGATTTTTGTTGATTAACTTGATGACAACATCGAAGATCGATTGTGGGCTATAGGCTACTACCAAAGACGCAATAACAACGAGATGAGTAACGCCATACTTCTGGCTCCCTTGGAATTGAGAGCACTCTAGAGCGTTATGCATCTTTTTATTACAAGATCTTTGCTACTACTAAGAACCGCCTCCTCTCCTTGCATTCTCCCTCAACACTTGGACACTTGTTGTTGCATTTTAGATTGATATATCTGCCGCTGGCTGGCCTGCTGCTGCAATAATCTCTGCTCGAGTTACAATAATATATTCCATACCTAACTTCTCGTACATATTTCTTAGCTTGCGTGCTGCAATTGGCTGGGAATCGGTTAGCTTCTGTGTGTCGTGTGGGTGTGGTGCTTCGTGTGTGTGGTGTGTGGTGCGTAGAACCGAATTAATAAGGCCACTTATCCATATATATTTGTGTATGTACCCATTTGAATATAGTAAATAGTCAGTAATGCACTCGAAACGCCACACAACTCTTCTAGCATTTCTGATAAACCCATTCTTCAGGTGTCTTAACTATCGCTCTCCTGCAAAAAATCGCTCTAACTGCTAGCCTTAACTAAAGTGGCCTTTAGGTATATTATTTCAAGTGTCAATTGTGTGTGTGTGTAAGTTGGGTGAGAGAGAAATTTGATAAATTTTAGTGTGTGTTTACTGTGCCGAAATTTCGTGTTAAATATTCATGTTCTATCCAATATTTCTGTAATTACTTGAGGCTTGCGCTAGTATTTAATGTTGAACAATACTCGTTTGTTAGTTAATAATTATTAGTTCCGATTAAGGTTTAAGGATTGGTTTCACTTGTGGTTGCTTCTGGTAGTGCGTGGCTCTTGCTTCTCTAGTCTGAGGCTACGGTTTCATGGTTACTAATGTCGATCACTAAGCCGAGGATACTCTAATTAACTACATTCTCATTATTGTTATGTTCAGCTCAAGTTCTCTGCCTCCATGTACATTTCACATATACGCTAATAAAAAACCATCTTCGGGCGCAAGGGAGACACCGATCGATGGATCGACTCCAGTTCATTTAACTATATGTACGCTACAAATGTATATATATGCCGATGATTCTTCGCCTCTTGGCTAAATGTACAATAACAGATATACGTCTATATATGGGGCTCTACTCTCGCCGCGTGCCTCGCTTCGATTTCTTCGATCTTTCAACTGAATGGGGATCGAGCACAGTCGACCCTATATACAGGATTCGTGGGGACGTGGTCGTACGTGGTATAATTTCATATTGTAGCAAAGAAAATACGTCTAATTGTCGATGTAAACACAGGAAATAAGTTAAGTGCTGGCGTATGTAAAACTAAATCGAATGGATTCTTATTGACATTAAAAGTAACTCAAGTAGCTGGAGCTGATAGCTGGAGTTGGAGCCGGAGCACGGAGATTAAGCGATGGCTGGTTGCATGATGTTTCTTGTTTTGCCGCTTTAGTGATTGCTAAAGTAAAAGTTGTTGTTGCGGATGTGGCCACGGGTCCGCCAACGGATGCAGCTAAGCAGGGCCACGCGGGCAGCTCGGAGCAGGATCTGGCCGTAGGCGCAGCATGCGCACACCCGCCTCACTCGCTCGGCCAGGGTTCGGCGCCGGCAACGGCGCGCAGGACGATGCCAACGTGGTTGATCCTGCCGGCGACGTCGCAGCAGATGTCACTTTCGGCGCTGGAAAACACGACGTATCGCCTTGCGCCAGAAGAAACGCTGTGACTTGGGCTTGGGCGGCGGCTGGGGTTCTTCCAGCTGCGCCAGAGCCACATCGAAATCCTCCACCAAGTCCGGATCGTCTTCGGGGGCAAGGCGACGTCGTGTGGGTGTTGCGGGCGCTGTCCGGGCCGTGCTTGAGGGGGGATCAGAGGTTGTATGGGGCTGTGGTGTGGGTGGGGCGGATGCAGTGGCCACGAAGGGTGGCACCAGATAGGGACGTGCCTTCAGCGCCGCTCTGGCCGCCGCCGAGGTGGAAGCAATGGATGAGATGGAGGCAAGAGTGGCCACCGAGGCCGATGACTCCATGTAGCCCCCAGCTGCCGCTGCAGCTGCTTCTGCTGCTGCTGCTGCCTCTTCTCCGGCTCCAACTCTGGCTGTTGCTGGCTGGGTGGCGTGCAGCCAACAACCAGGCTGCATCGTATCTTATCTAAGCCACGGATGCTGCAGACACTCCGCAGCGGTGGCTCGCTTGGCCGGATCGAACTCCAGCATGGGCTTGAGGAACGAGGCAAAGGACTCCGCCTCGCTGTGCGACCACTCGTACTTCTCCAGCAGCACGTCCATCAGGCCCCAGGGCTTCAGCCCGTTGATATTCCGCAGCTCGCCGCCGCGATTGAACGACTGCTGGGCATAGGTTCCGCGGAACACAATGTGTCGCGGTATCGGTCCAAGTAGCTCGATGATGTGAGCCAAATGGTCCTCGTCGCGGGAGTAGGTATCGCCCGAGTGCGGCTCGAACAGATAGTCACCGGTGGCCAGCTCAAACACCATGCAGGCAGTGCTCCAAATATCCGCCGAGGTGTCGTATCCCGAGCCCAGGATCACCTCCAGCGAGCGATATTGTCGCGTCTGAATGTCCTCGGTGAAGTGTCGGTCCACCCAGCAGGCATTGCCCAGATCGGCGATCTTTACGTAAACGCTGCACTCCTCCAGCGCTGGATCACGTCTTGGTCTATGCTTGACTTGTGGTGGCGGAGGAGGCGGTGGCAGCAGGGGTTCCGAATACGGCCCATTGGAGGACGATGAGTTCGCTACGGATCCGCTTGAGATTTTCGAATTACTGTTCGAGTTGGGCTTCGAACTGGTGTTGTTGTTGTTCAACTGCTGATTCGATGGTTGCTGCTGCTGCTGCTGCTGTTGCTTCTCCTGCTTGGGTCGCAGCGGCATCTTCTTGCCATTTGATTGTCCCTTCATGGTGTTGCTCGAGTTGCTGTGGCTATTGGAGTTACTGTTGCTATTGATGCTACTGCTGCCATTGGTCTGGTGGCTCTTCAAAGCACTGCTACTGTCGCCGCTGCTGGTGGAGTTCTCCAGTGGCGGCTGCTGCTGCTGCTGTTGCTGTTGCTGACCTTGCGGCTGATTGGTTTTGTCTAAAAAGAAGAAAAATGAATTAATTATGATTAATTATGTATGAATTTTAGAATTGTATAAGTTTCTTAAAGGTACATTATCAGTCGTTGTCTTGTTTTATGGCCTTCCTATCACTTCCTTATCAATTTGCCTTGAATTCCCGTGATTTATTTGAGTTTAAGTGCCATTTTTAATGCCAGACAGCCACAGACTTTGTATTTAATGTTTTCTTGTTTGAATATTAAAGCACTTTTACATGCTGAGCTACTTAAGACCTTCTAAAAGTCTTCTTTTTCAACTTTTATGGACTGAAATAAGTTTAAACTTACTCTTATTCTTCCTTTTCTTCTTCTTTTTGGCTTTCTCCGAGCCCTCCGCCGGCGGTTGCTGCTGCTGCTGCTGTTGCTGCTGCTCCTTGCGCTCTGATTTCACCTTTTGCTTGGGCTGCTCAGCAGCCACGTCCTCGTCCTCTTCCTCATCATCATTCTCCTCCGGCTCCTGCTTAGCCTCAAAGTATTCATCCCCATCAGAGATGCCAACATCACCGTTCTGCACCGCATTATGATTGACGCCAAAGTCCGTCTGATCTTCGCCAGCATCGGGCGCCTGGCCGCCGGCCTGCTCCAGATAGTCGCGCTGCTTCTTGAACAGTTCCATGCGCTTCTTGGCCTTCTTCTTGAGCTTCTTCTTGCGGTTCTTGCTCATCTTGCCGGTGATGGGGGGCTCACGGTACTCCTTCGGCGCCCGACTCACCAGCGAGGGGTACATCTTCGAGTTCATGCAGTACAGCTGGGTGGCTTCGGTGGCCAGCGAGCGGACATGTGGTTCGTCGACACACAAAAGCACATTCTCCGGCTTGATGTCCGTGTGGATGATCTTGCAGCAGGTGTGCAGATAGTCGAGACCCTCCAGAACCTGGCGAGTGATGGTCTTGACGTTGCCCAGCGGTATGCCGCGATAGTTGGACTTGCGGATGAGCTTCAGAAGATTGTCGCCGAGCACCTCGAAGACCATGCAAATGTGGGTACCGTTGACCCCGGTGATCTTGAAGTCATCCAGCATCTGGACGGTCTTCTGGCGTCGCGGATTCGATGGATCCGTCTCGCGCACCGTCCTGAGTATCTTGATCTCGTCCTTGGCCGTCTCGGCAAAGTGCGGAGCGGACTTGACAATCTTGATGGCCACATAGCTCTTCTCCTGCAGATCCCAGCACAGCCAGACGGTGGAGAAGTGGCCCCAGCCCAGTTTTCGGATGACATGGTAGCGACCTGTAAGATAAAAAGCACACAAAAAATTGCATTAAACGTGTCACTCTCAACGGATTAAGGGAAACTTGGTTTGGTTGGATGGGATGGGATGGGATGGGCGTAGCTAGTAGGCACACAGAACCACTCAGAAAAATTAAATCACAAATGTTCGCCTCGTCTGGCAATAAATCCATTTTAATCGCATCACTGTCACATCACGACTGACCCAACCAGCAGCGACGGCATACTCTCCTCTGGCGGAGATTCAATTAAAAGCTGGGAGAGCTCGTGTGGTCATTGTGCCTCACTTCAAATTCACAGCGAACATGGGCCTACTGAAGGGAACGGAAAGCTTGATTTCGGGGGGAGTTTTCATAATTTCGTTAAAATACTTCTACAGAAAAGTGTAGGAATGGGAAGAATGTTTATATTAGGTGCTACCACCAATAGTTTTCTGTTATAGCGGATCAAAAAACTAATCTATTTAATGCCACTCTTTTAATATTTATATTTTGAGGGTATTCTAATTTTAGTCAGAAGCTTGAAAGGCAGTGAAGAAGTCATTTCCGACCCTATAATTCATATATGTTATTGATAAGCACTAACAGCCAAATTAATCTAGCCATATCAGACAAAAACAAATTCTAAAACATTTTTTTCAACAATTTTTTGAGGGGTTAGATCATAAAACTTTTTAAAAATTGAATAAAATTTTTTTAAAATTCAATAAAAATTTAAAAAAATTCAATATAAATTTTAATTTTTTAAATTTCAAACTTTCATATGCTGATTTGTCAATCAAATAAAAAAAACAGCATAGAAATGCTTTCCGAATTAAAATTAATGAATTTCTGGCTTAGTTATCATCAATTTCCCATTCGATCTCATGACGCAATTTGCAAACTGCAAGAGTTTACAAATTTCGGTTTCTTGAAATAAGCCTCCTTTATCATTTCTGATATTATTAATATTTAAAAGTTAAGTTGCATATTATGTATATAAAAAAGGGCGTTATATCGAAATTTACAATATTTTTCTATTTAAGAACCAGGAAATATGTATCATCTTTGTTTGTTTAAATTGCAAGCAAGAGAATTTCTCATGAAAACCAGTCATAGGCTTAATGTTTGTAAACTCACTGCCTATTTTCTAACTAATTGCTTTTATAAAAACACGATTTCTTTTTCTTTCTAATTTAAAACGAAATGGAAAGGTACTTGAAATCCATCAAACTTAAGCCTCATTAATTAAATCCCTTTTTGAAGCTAACGTGCTACCTGTATCCCTTCATACTCAGTTGGATCCCAACTACTAAATACTATATAATATATAAAAAAGAATACATAGTTGCGCTTGGCATTTCATAATATGCATCCTATACTATCAAGCTACGCTGTGGAGCTTCGCTGTTGGCCGTTATCAGGCCCGGCACTCTCTTATCGCCGGCGAGCGATTGCCCGGATTTTCTTTCGCCAGAGCTGATGAGCCTTCCAAATGGATTGGGAGGAATGTGGAAAGCTGGCAGCTGGCGCGGTAAATGGGAGGCGAAGGCAAGTAAAGTGGGAAGTGCAAGTTGAAAATGCTCGGCGAAAGGGGTGTGGGCAAGCGGTTTATGTTGGAGACATCGTGTGGAGGCGACATCTCCCCCCATTCTGCTTCTTATTCTTCTTTCCCCATACTGTTGCCAGTTGTTGTCGTCGCCACAACACGAGGCGGTGGGCGGTGGGCGGTGGGCGGAGGGAGACAGCGTTAGCCTCCCCCAAAAAAAACAACCCTTGCCCGCTAAAAAGGGAGCTGGGCCAAAATCCACCCGCTGGTCGTTCGATTTATCTGTGCGCCTCGGGGCAACCTGTTGTTGTTGTTGCTATCTTTGTCGTTGGTGGCTTTTCTGGGTCGTAGAGTGCCAACATGGCCACCCGAAAAAAAAGAAGCAAAACCAAAGCCAAAACCCAAAACCGAAACCCAATGTGTAGTTAAGAGATAAACAAAGTGGGGGAAGGCGGGTGGAAGCCCGATTTCGGAGGAGAGTGGGGTGCAAACAGGTGCCTTACCCTGAAAGAGGTCACCGATGTTGACGGGATGGTAGCCACCCTTGCAGTAGTCCTCCTTCAGCTCCTGCTCCTCGTTCTCGCTGTTTAGCTCCGATTCGTACGACTCGTTGGAGCTGCTCCGCGGCGGCTGCTGCAGGTGATCCTTGTTGTGCTGCTGCTGCTGCTGCGGTAGCTGCTGATCCTGCTGCTGTACCTGTTGCTCCTTTTGCTGATTGTTCTTGGACTTGCCAGAGGATCCCTGCTGATACTGCTCGGGCGTGCTGCCGCTGGACGTGGACGCCGTGGCGACAGCTGCTTTGCTGCTGACGCTGCCCGTTGGCGGCATCTTCGCCTGGCTATTATTAGCATTGTCCGGTGCCTGCAAGTTCTCGCTGCTCCTATTCAGATTGGGGCTCTGGTTCGGATTGGGATTGGGATGCTGCTGCGACTGCTGCGGCGGCGGCGGCGGCTGCTCCTGGGAGGCGTTGCCGTTCTGCTTGCCCCGCTTCTTGTTGTTCTTATGGCGCTTCTTCTTCGCCTGAATGGCCAGAACGCGGCGGTTGACGTCAGCCTTCGAGTTCATGTTGCTGCTCGCGGTCGCTTCTATTTTTTATTCTATCCCCGTTTCCTCCTCTCTTCCCACCAGGTGTAACAGCTGTTGTGTGTGGCGAAACGGAATAGAGAAGTGAGAAGTGAGCAAAGAGTGGAGACTGGGCGGGGGAGCGGTAAAAAAAAAAGGAGTGAGGGCTCGGGGAGAGGCGGAGAGCTGGCAGCAACGTGCACAAATCTGAATAAGGCAATGTTCACGCTTGTCTCTCGTTGTTTTTGTTGTTTTTCCCGTTTCTTCTTCTCCCCCTCGGTATTCTTTTCATTTTTTTCGCCAACTTCTGGGGCTTTGGCTGTGGTGTGAAACGCTTACGCGCACGGGCAGCAGAAACGGGGAAAACAACAGCACGGAGGTCTACTTGCCTTGGGGCTTCCACTTGTTCCCAATTAGCACGGAAGCTGCTTCGATTTCTGCACGAAAATTAGCACAAAAAATCTCGCTAAACTCCAAAACGCTCGATTCCAGTGTGACCGCGCTCGGGCTCTGGAAAAATACAGATATATGAAAAACACACAAGTACTGCAATAGCGCGGACTGAAACCACAATAATATCAGTGTTTGCACACAAGCCGCTAAATCGTTTTCAACAATTAAACCACACAACGCTCTGCAGACAGCATTCCCGTCGTATTTTAACATTGTTAACAAACATTAAAACTAAGGCGAAACCATTTCAAAATTTTCGAATAAGTGTGTTGAAAGTTTTAACAATGTTTAGGTGGTTCTCAAAAAGAACCAGAGTGCCAACACTAAATCGCAGACTCGAACCCGAACGTTAATTCTATCGAACTATCCCTTTCGCACACTGCTAGATTTGCCATCTCGCTCACTCCCTAGAGGATTATTCATTTGGCATATTTGCGCAGCTTCGATTGCTCCGAAAAAGCAGTTTCCCACAACGTACATGGCTTCGCAAGGGCCGCGCTTTAATCCAATAACATCTCGGTTCGCCAGCGTCGCCCAGCGGCCGCAAACGCAGCCGAAATTAGCAAAAAATACGCGCACAACAACAACAAAATCAGCAAGTAGAACTTTACTAGAGATGTGAAACACGAAACGGTGTGACCGTAGGTAAATATACTAGGTCTCGGGCCCAACAGCTGTTCAGCCAGTGTTGCCAAGCGACCGCCCCGACACACTTTCCAGCACTGCTGGCGTTTTGGCGCAATTTTACGTTTTGGAGGGAAACTGCATCCAGTGAAAAATCGTGGCCAGTTGTAATTCGAGCAGTGCGCTGGCACGACGTGGTCAAAAATTAAGAAAAATAGCAATTAGCAAGCAGACCCCTCACCAGATATCAATTACCGGACGTGCCATCAGTGAAACAAAAGCCGAGAACTGCCCGCAACAACAAGAGACGCCAAGCTGCAATCGCAAATAGGAATAATAAATACACACAAGCAATGGCCCAGCCATCGGTAGCTGCATTTTTCACCAATCGCAAGCGTGCCGCTTTGGACGATGCGATTACCACCAAGAACCGGGTAAGCGATCCGCCCCAGAAACGTGCCCAGATACATTTGTATCTGCGAGTGCGTGCTCCGAGCGCAGCCATTCTTACGAACGCTTCCTGTGCGTCTTTCCCCTCTGTCCCCTTGCAGCGCCTGGCGGAGCCCCTTGAGTCCGCCGCCCCACAGCAGCTGCAGCCTGCTGCAGCTCCCACTGACCAGGATGCGGATATTGACACTCTGAAAGCGGCGGCCAGTGGGATGCGCACCCGTTCTGGGCGCAATGTACGCCTGATAGTCACCGCCCAGGAGGGCGGCAAAAAGAAGAGCACAGCCGCCGCCGGCAAGCTGGAGGCGCAGGTCAAGCAGCCCAAGCTGGTGCAGTTCATCAAGAAGGGCACCCTGTCGCCGCGCAAGCAGACGCATTCCAGCAAGCTGGACGAGGACCAGCTGCTGCAGCACTCCTCTGCCAGCGAAGTGACCCCGAAGCTGACCTTCACCGCTACCAACCAGCAGAATGCGGACAATGTGCAGCGCGGCCTGCGCACGCCCACCAAGCAGATCCTGAAGGATGCCTCGCCCATCAAGGCCGGCGGCCTGGATCTGCGACGCCAGCTGACCTTTGACGAGGTTAAGACCAAGATTTCGCGCAGCGCCAAGATGCAGGAGCTGAAGGCTGTGCTGGCGCGCAAGGCGGCGCTGGAGCAGAAGCGTAAGGAGCAGGAGGAGCGCAACAGGAAGCTGCGCGAAGCCGGGCCCTCGCCCTCGAAATCCGGAGTGAGCGTGCAGCTCAAGGAGTTTGATACCATCGAGTTGGAGGTGTTGACAAGGTGAGTTTTTAACGTTTTATTTACAAAATTATGATGGAAATTGTGATTAGTAATTAGAGAGAATGTCCTGCTTCTTGGGTATTATTTGTAGTTAGAATCCTTATGAATTCTGGCATTTTAAGATTTTCTTAATTATTTGCTTCAGTAACCTTCCTTATTTCTGGTCTGAAACACATTTGTAGTCCTTATTTCTTACCTAACATCCTCCAAAATTGATTTAAGTTTTACTTTCAACCACTTTCTTTATGATGCATCGCATCCTTGCCTCTTCATCCCTTTATCCTTTTAAACTTTAACTTATTCTTACTTCATTTTTCCAAATGCAAAGCTAGAGAGAGAGGTATGTGCCTGCCACAACAATTTCGACTTGGCGCGGTGGCCTAGAATCGGCATAAACAAACCCAACCACGGAGTGTGTAGAGAGAAAAAAAAAAAAAGAATATATAAAAAACCGGGTAACATCATTTTAGCGAAAGGCCAGCCGTTGCTGTTGCAGTTCTGCTGCTATCGAGGTCGCTCTTCGGGTCTCGGTTTTGGATGGGTCTCCGGCTCCGACTGTGCTGAAGTTGCACATTTCCAGCAAACCGACGAAGCATAGTCACCGCTTGGCTTGGCTTGGCTTTGAGTCTATAGCTATTTTCGGTTGCTGATTCGTGACGTCTGTACAACATGCCGACTGACCCTCCCCCTTCCTCCCTATAAGTCTCTGTGTGTGTGTGTGTGTATAGCTATGTTTACCCTTCGCCAGACATTACTTATCTGGCCTGACCTTCCCTTTTCAAAAAATGCCCGCATCGGGGGTTGCTTACGCTCTCTCTCACTCTCTCTCTCTCAAGGATCTGTTAACTGCTGTACTGCATGGGAATGCGAGTCACTATCCGGGATCAGCCTGTGTGTATGTGTGTGTCTGTCTGCATTTTCAGGTAGCAACCTTTTTTTTTGTAACGGTTTTCTTAAGCCTTGAAGGGAGGAAGTTTTGAAGGATCGTATGGTATATGTTTCAAATAGGAAAAGGCACAAAACGAAAAAATATTATAAATACAGGTTTATATTGGTTTTTCAACTTGAAATAAACAAAATAATTAACTTTAAATGATAATTTATTATAAAATCACCCGACTTGCACTTTACTTAAACTAAAAAACACTATTAACATTCTCTCATTAAATGAATGCACTTTCATGTTGTTTTGTTGGTTGTTTCTGTTAATTTAACCTTTTAATTATTGTCTCAAGCCGTACAATTCCATATGTAGATATTTTAAGATGAAAAGAACACACCTGTTGACTATTTTTATAAACAAAAGCAACCTCTATAATATACATTGTTCCCTCTCTGTTCTCTTGCTCGCTTCAGCCCCCTTAAGACCTTCAAGACACCCACGAAGCTACCACCACCCACACCCGATAAACATGAGCTCATGTCGCCCCGGCACACGGACGTGTCCAAGCGTCTGCTCTTCAGTCCGGCCAAGAATGGCTCGCCGGTCAAGCTGGTGGAGGTGCCGGCGTACAAGCGTTACGCCAGCCTGGTCGAGAGCAGTCGCGCCGGACAGCTGCCATTGCCGTACAAATATCGCCACTTGCTGGACGTATTCAAGGGCCTGGACTCGGTGGTGGCCATGTTCCACAATCGCAAGGAGTGCATCACATTCAAGAAGCTAAAGCCAGCGGTACAGCGCATGTTGAGGAAGAACTTTACGGAGATGCACTTGGCTCAAATCCGGCACATCTACCCGGAGGCCTTCATCTTCAGCCAGATGAAGATGCGCAACTTTGGATCCGTGTCCAAGGCGGACTACTTCCAGCTGATCATTAGCCCCAATGTGGAGCAGGTACCCGCCGAGCAGGCACAACGCTTTGCCAAGATCGACGAGGACGATGTGCTCTCGTCGGCTCAGTCGACGTCTATGAATCCACACGTCATGACGGCTCGCATGCAGCGCTTCCAGAGTCTGCTGCTCGATCGGGTGAAGCGGGCGCACGACCAGTTCCTGCGCTCCCAGGATCCGCCTATCATCATCGATAAGGCGCTGACACGCTGGCATCCGCAGTTCGATCTGGAGAGCTGCCCGGAGGTGGAGTTGGCACCGCTGCCCCAGCCACCGAACGTGGAGAAGTACTCCTCGGCCAAGGATATCCTGTCTACGGCCAGGAATCTCTTCAACTGTGCCACGCCCATGGAGCGGGCCATGGATCGTTATGAGGCCAAGTTGGAGGCAGACAAGCAGCAGGCAATTGAAGGCAATAGTAAAACGGAGGAGCAGCCATCGTTGGGCACAAGCAATGCGAGCACGGGAACTGAGGGTAACCAGGGCATCCCCGGAATATCAGCAGCAACAGCAGGAACGCCGGCTATCCCGGCAGCAACCAAGACAGCGGAAATAACCGACCAAACAGCCACCGCCAAGCCCACAGTGAAGGAGTGCACCGCCCCGGATGGCGCCTCCAATCTGCTAAAGGGCCTGCCCAAGTCGCTGATTGAAAAGATCCGAGCCAAGCAGGCAGCCAAGGCATTGGATGCCATGACCCGGCGACCCTCACAGGACCAGGAGGCCACCAAGTACTCCCGACTGCCGGAGCTGGCCAGGCACCTGCGCAACGTGTTCGTGACGGAACGCAAGGGAGTCCTGCCCCTGGAGATAATCATCAAGAAGATTGAGAACAGCTTCCGGGCCAATCTGACGCCGCAGGAGATTGAGGCGCATCTAAAGCTGCTGGCCAAGGAGCTGCCCAGCTGGACGTCATTCCACGAGGTCCGCAAGACCATGTACATCAAGGTGGCCAAGGACATGGACATGAACAAGATCATCGAGAAGCTGGAGAGCAAGGCGAACGCAAAGAGCAATTAAAGCACCCACCAACCCAGCCAGCCAGGACGCGGGACCCCGTCGAGCAATGACCCAGCTGCATATATCTATAGATTAGGCTAAGCTCCTTCTGTTCCCACAACTCTGACACTGACCATTATCCATTGACATCATCACATTGATAACTCAATCATATTATTCGGACCAAGCGTTTATACATTTTATAGGATATCTAGAGTTAAGATCATTTTTCATGTTGTAATCCGTTGAATAAATAAATATTTTTGCTGAAAAATTTATATACATTATTTATCGAACTTTTGTTGATGGAGGCGGAAGAATAATGAATTATTATATATTATTTACTAACAAATACTTTCTTTCAAACAGATTTCATCCGGCCCTGGGTCTCTTCTTGCTTTTCACCTGCTCCATGGCTTGAATGTAGAACTTGGCCGTGCCCACGTACTCGCTGTGTGTGGCATTAATATCCGTAAATGAGACGCTGACTAGATAGAAGCCTTGGGGAAATGGTGGAACCAGGCTGGTGTCCAGGTACCCATTCCGACATGTCATCTGGCCCTGTGGAGGATTTAATCCCTTATTCGTGAAGTTGGATATTCCTACGCCTTACCGAGAAGGGACAGGAGTGATTCGCATTGGTATATTGCTTCAGTAACTTCCAGATGATGACTCCGTAGGGAAGATAGCTCCTTTTTACAATAATGTCACATATATTAACGCTGACATCAACCAGGAATGGCTTGTACTGGTTGGAGTAATCCTTCTTGAATACCTGCACTTGAAGCTAACACAGAATGGTGATCTTAGATCCGAGTTAGAAACTGAACACCTTACAACTGCTTTCCGTAGAGGCACAATCAAGAAGCAATCCATGTTCACTACCGCCAGATTCCAATTGATAGCCTTCACGTGGCAGGAAATATTGTTAACTCTGGCCGAATTTCCCTGGCAGTCGATTTTCACCAGCTTGTAGACCAACTGGGCTTGCATCTAGAGGGAGAACCTTTTGAGATACTTCTTAGTTTATGGATTTAAATATATGACGAGCCTACGCCAGGCCACATAAAGCAACATCCGAGGAGCAGCAGACCCGAAAAGATCATTTTTACAACTGAGAGCAGTGGAACTTACAGCGTCATCATAACCCACATTGGTTGAGTGAATACCTAATATGTTTTTAATGGCATCTCGATAATCTCAAAGTCCATTCGATTTGAGTTATTTGATATATAGGATGTCTGAGCATAATATATTTACAAATATCGAGAGAAAGAGATTTAATTTCTGATAAAATGATGAGTTCTGTGAACTTACTCCTGGAAGGATCAAGCTACAGCAGGCAACTAGCACTTAAACTGAGAGTGTCATTATTAAAACTGAATGCAATTTAATTTAGAGCTTTATAAATATAGATCATTAGTTGAATGAAAAGATAATCTGTTTTTAATTTAAATTCAAGTTTAAAGACAGGCTTTTGAACTGTGAAAAAATTATATTAATTATATAATAAATTCTTATATATATTAATGTATCTGAGGGTTTAATGTTTAAACCTCGTACTTCATCGGTTCCAGGAAGATTCCTTTATAGCATAAAACATTGTTATACAACCCTTTGCAAGGGTATAAATATCATAATTTACAGGATAATCATAGTATCATAATTTATTGAATAGGCAAAACTTCTCTAGGTTTTGGGCCTCTTTTTGGTAGAAACCTTATCCTTGGCCTCAAGGTAGAATCTAGCAATTCCCAAATACTCTTTGCTGTCCATAAACGAGGTGCTGAACAGGTAGAATCCCTGGGGAAATGGTGGAAATAAACTGGTATCCATGAATGCGTCCCTGGCGCTTAATTGACCCTAAAAAAAGACATTTTTATTGATTGTATATGTAGTTCCAGATTAAATCTTTTACCGAGAAAGGACACGAGTGATTGGCGGTGGTAAACTGCTTCATGAGCTTCCATAAAATAACGCCATAAGCCCCATAGTTCCTTCGTTCAATCACTTGGCACATGTTGACAGTGACATCAATCAGAAATGGCTTGTACTGGTTGGAATAATCCTTTTTGAAGACTTGAAAATGCACCTGTCAGTTAATAATATAAATATTAATTTAAATAATTGGATTTGGAGATAATCTTACAGCTGGATTTCGCACTGGCTTGATCAGGAAACAGTCCATGTTCACCACTGCCATATTCCAATCGATGGCCTTTACATGGCAGGAGATGTTGGTTACCCGCTTGGACTGACCCTCGCACTCGACTTTTCCGAGCTTATAGACCAGCTCCGCCTCGGACTCCTTTAAAGGTTATATAAAACATTATTTTATAATCATTTTTCCTGTTAAATTTGTGGACTTTACCCCTTGCAACACAAGGCAGCAGCCGAGCAGCACTAGGCCTGAAAGTTTCATTTTGAAAACTGACTGAACTGATGGTATTTTTAGCCTCGTTATGTTTCAGCTCAAATTGGTTTATTGGAAAAACTAATCTATTTTTAATGTAAAGCTGGGAATCCATACTCAAACACAGTGGCGGAACAAGGGGCAACAAATATGTTTAATGCAATGTTTTGTAAATGAAAAAACGGGTAAAAGAGAATTAGAACTTAGGCTTTGGGTCTCTTCTTGCTCTTCACCATATCCATGACCTCCGTGTAGAGCTTTACGGTGCCCAAGTAGTCGGTGTAGGTTGAGTTTTTGTCCGTAAATAGGAAGCTAAATATGTAGAGGCCCTGGGGAAACGGAGGCAGAACATCGCTGGTCAGGTAACCATCCTTCACAAATAAGCGACCCTGCAACCCAAACTGGCATTATAATCACGAAGTCAGTGAGGATAACATCCTTACCGTGTACGGGCACGAATGATTGAGATTAGTGTATGTCTTTAAAATCTTCCAAAACATCACGCCGTACGGGATAAAGTTCCTTCTCTCTATCACCTGGCACATATCGAGGTCCACGTCGATTAAGAACGGCTTGAACTGGTTGGAGTAGTCCTTCTTGAAGACCTGGGCTCGGACCTGGGCTGGCAAGTAACACTCATTAGATCGGATTCATTATAAAAACTCTGCCATACCATGGCGTTTCTGGCAGTTCCAATCAAGACAGCGTCCGCGTAAAACTTCGCCACGTTCCAATTGATGGGCTTCAGGCGGCATGATGAATTGACAACACGTAACGGATTAGGGGCACACTCAACTTTTACAAACTTGTAAACCAACTGAGCCTGCACCTAATAGATATAATAATATAAAATATTTTTTAATTAATTATTAGTAAATGAAAAATGTGAGCTTACTTCTTGCGTTAAAAAGCAGAAGGCAAGTAGAACTAACCCTGTAAGTTGCATTATTTCAACTGATTGCCACACTCTTTAGACTGTTATATTTTGTTATAGATCGGCTGAATGGATAACTAATCGGCTTTTAATATATAGGAATTAAATTCCTGCTGCTAAATGGTTTTATTCATTCATCTGGATCAACGAACTTTTAATTAAATGGATTGGAAACCTATGCTAGACGAAAACAACTTGAAATGAACTCAAAAATATAATACAACAGATCGCTAGTTAGAAGGTAGAGGAGTTCGCAATACATGGCGCCTAAATCTTAGTCAATATAATCAATTAAATTGGAAATCGCTAATTTTTATAGTAATGTTTACTTTCCTGATCTAGAATATTACTTATTTTGTTGAGTCATACTCTCTTTAGAAATTCCCGTTATTAAGAAATAAAACAATTTAATTCAAATTAATCTTAATCTTTCAAAGAACTTCAAACATTCTCCCAAATTCGTATTAGCTTTCGTGTGAACAAAGATTTGTAGTCTTAATCCGAATTGATTTTATGTCTGCTGCTATCAGTTTAATTTTTTGTTGATATTTGCTGTCAGACTCTTAAACCTATGGTTTTGTTCCTTCCTCTAATCAGTAGTCATTACCATGGAGGGGAGAACGCTTCTCCTGGAGCTGATAGCGTTGCTGACACTGCTGTCCAAGACGGTGGCGGGGCATATTCCCATTCAGAACTTTGGGTGCCGGTGGCAGTCATGCAAAGATCGCTTAGTGTGCGGCTTCGATCAGTTTGGACCGGAGACTACGTGGACAAATATCCAAAGAAATCTGACAATGGATGATAAGACATTAGCACGATGCCAGCAGACGGGCTACAATGAAACTCAGATACGTTGCCTCTACGAGGGGCTACGAGAGACAGAGTTTGATCAGGTTGATAGTCACAAGTTTGAGCTACAACTGGGAGATGAACAGGTTGAAGAGTTTAACCTGACATTAGCGGAGATGGAAGTGCCAGAATGGAATGCTGATCCTGATGAAAATAATAATATTTATACCCTTCCCGAACGTCCACCGCAGCCTAAGGGATTCTATCACAATCCGGAAAAGGAAGAGCTGCACATCTACTGGCAGCCTTTGGATGTGTGGGAGTACTGTTCGAAGGACATGTGGTACAAGGTCAATGCGAGCAGTGGGTAAGTTTTCTAATTCTTCTCGAATTCTTCTTTGATTTCTTTCCATTTCCAGCCAGACAACTTTGTTAGTCGGTCGCGACTTTGCCATCTTCAGCGGTTGGAACCCCGAGCTGCCCGCCAACGTGACCATTTGGAGTGAAAACTCCCAAGGACGCTCATGGAACAGCAGCCTCCTAAATGTTCCTTTTCTTACAAATGCAGACAATCGAAAGCCTCAGAAAGTGTTTTACGAGGACACCATCAAAAGCCTCCGTTGGGCTCATCCCAAAGAGAAGGATAAGCTCGTCGGCTACACCCTCTACTGGTGCCTTATTTCCAGCACAAATTCGAGTTATTGCGACGACCAAGAACCCATTCAATCCTCCAATCTGCGAGAATATCGGACTAGTTTCCAGTTTAGCAAGTCCATGAAGCAGTACCACACGGCCGTGGTGGCCAATTACAGGAACGGTATCAGTGGGGGTCTGGTGTGGAGCACTCCTGCGCCTTCGGAAGGCATTGCGCATTTGGTGGTCCTCGTTGGTTCTGTCATGCTCATCTTTCTCGTGTTGTACGGACTTTGTTTCAAAATCTATCGCAAAATACAATACATGGCGGAAATCAAAGTTGAACTGCCAGTTTTTCAACCCAACTTATCCCATCATTCAACAATAAACAAAAGCCAAAATGATCTTAGTTTCCCACTTGAGGGAAATGTATCTCCGGAAACGTTTAATTCAGTGATAATTGACGGATATTTGGCCAGGAATTCGGCTCAACCAAATGCTCGCTCTGCGACTCCTGTTCCGTCTGCAGTTAAAAGAGACACTCCATTAGTTGTTGCGTACACCGTTTTGAGTTCAAAATGAATACAAATAAATAAAAAATAAAATTAGATACAAAAAGAAAGCTAAAGTTTGTTTATAACGTTTTTTTTGGTTTAAATAATTTATTTAGCTAAAAAATATATCATGCGATTTCTGCGTCTCAACTATCGCAACAACTCATCGGCTGGCAAGACACACATTCCAGACAAGTTGGCAGCCCCGCAAGCAAAACAAACCGCTCAACTTGAAGGCATTTTCTGCTTTTTTCCCCAAAATTATGGATAAAGACGATCAAATAGAAGACAAAGAAGATGATTCTGATATTCCAGCACCCACGACAGCCGCCTCGGGCCAAATCAAGGCCATTGCCAAGGATACAGTGCACAAAATCTGCTCGGGACAGGCAAGACTTTAATTGGCGGGCTTCTGTTTACGTTTTTTAATAACCAAATCTTTCCTTTTTTAAACCCCTGCCCAGGTGGTGCTCAGCTTGGCTGTGGCTGTCAAGGAGCTGGTGGAGAACTCCATTGATGCAGGCGCCACTCTGGTGGAGATTAAGCTGAAAGATCAAGGGCTGCAGGGCGTGGAGGTGAGCGATAACGGCAGCGGCGTGGAGGAGGCCAATCTGGAGGGCATGAGTATGATCTAAAATATATATAATTGATACAAATGCTAATTAATGACTCTATTTAAAGCCGCCAAGTATCACACCTCGAAAATCCGGGAGTTTGTGGACCTGCTGGGCGTGGAAACCTTTGGTTTTCGAGGCGAAGCTCTGAGTTCCCTTTGCGCCTTGTCGGACATGGTCATCCAAACGCGTCACAAGTCCACAGAAGTGGGTGAGTCCTGGTCCTTAGAATGTAGTTTTACTCTGCTAAAACCCTTTAATATATGATAGGCATCAAAGTGGAACTCGACCACGAAGGCAAGTTCAAGAAGCGTTCGCCCTGCGCTCGCGGTGTGGGCACCACTGTCACCCTGTCCAATCTCTTTGCCACTCTGCCCGTACGCCGCCGTGACTTCACGCGAAATATCAAAAAGGAGTTCACCAAGATGTGCCAAATCCTGCAGGCCTACTGCCTGGTCACCAAGGGCGTGCGCATCCTTTGCAGCAATCAAACGCCGAAGGGTGCCAAAACTGTGGTCCTGCAGACACATGGCAGCCAGGATGTGTTGGCCAATATTTCAGCAATTTTCGGAACACGCCAGGCATCGGAGCTGGTGCCCCTTAAGTCACCATTCGAGCAGGGTCAGCTTAGCGAGGCGGGGCTGCGCGCCGATCTGGACGCCTCTGTCGATGCCGCCGACACCACCACCTGCACGCAGTTCACCGCCGAGGATGTGGAGCGCCTCAATCAGGCTGACTTCCAGCTGGAGGGCTACATATCCAGCTGCCGCCATGGAGCGGGGCGTTCCAGCAGAGATCGCCAGTTCTTCTTTGTCAACGCACGACCCTGTGATCCCAAGAATGTAAGAGAATAGGAATTTTATTAGAAGAGTCTTTAACTTGAGTTACCTTTCCAGATAGCCAAGGTAATGAACGAGATGTACCATCGCTATAATGTCCAGCAGCAGCCCTTCATCTACCTCAACATTGTCACTGCCCGCTCCGATGTGGATGTGAATCTCACGCCCGACAAGCGCCAGTTGCTGATTAACAACGAGAGGATTCTGCTGTTGGCTTTGAAGAAATCCCTCCTGGACACCTTTGGCCAGACGCCGGCTACATTTCAAATGCAAAATACCACCATTGTAAGTATGTTGGAGCCGAAAGCGAAGCCCAAGGTGGAAGCAGAGGAGAAAACTAAATTTCAAAAGGAAGAGGAAACCAAGCTTGAGGAAGAGGAGGAAAGTGTGCCCATTAGTTCCTCGCAGAGGTTCATGGACGTGCTCACGCAATGGCGGCGCACTGGCGATACCAAGGGCATAGCTCCACCAGCTCCTGCCAAGCGTCGCTGCAGTGAAACCGAACAGTTGGCCACAAGATCCATGAAAATGCAAAAAATACATAACTTTCTTAGTCAAGAGTCGCCAAAGGAGCCGTCAGAGCAATCCGGGGAAGAGAGTGATATGGAAAAGGCGAAGGAAAACAAGGAGCAGACCAGCCTAGATAATAGTTTTGTGAATCTTAAGGAGCTGGCCAAGGAGTCGGAAGGTGAGACTAATGAAGTAAACGAAGGATTTAAAAAGAATTTGATCTTTTTCAGCTTACGATCTTCTGACGCAGCCTGTCAAGGCAGCTCGCATTGATTGCAAGGTCCTGACGCCAGTGAAAAGCCGCCGCAGCATAGCAGAGTTTAAGCCCGAAGTCAAGACCTTAACTAAACCGGAGTCTAAGTCGGAAGATCCTCCCATTTCCTCGCAGTTATCCGAAGAAACAGAAGAACCCAGCGACGACGACGACGACGATGGCATTGAACTTCCCACGCGCATAGAATTCGATAAGGAGGAGGATGTGGAAGAGGGACCCGCCTCCAACTTTGCCAGTTGTGAGCTCCACATTACCTTAGAGGAGATAGCTTCCTCTATGAAAGCCCAAGAACAGCAGCAGCGGGAGCGGCGGGCACGTGCCAAGTTGCAGCGATTGCGCTTCAAAAGCGAGATAAATCCAAATCAAAACAACAATGCGGAGGCGGAACTGCAGCGGGAAATAGGAAAGGAAGACTTTGTCCGCATGGAAATCATCGGGCAGTTCAATCTGGGCTTCATCATTGTCAAGCTGGAGGATGATCTCTTCATTGTGGACCAGCATGCCACCGATGAGAAGTACAACTTTGAGACCCTGCAGCGCAGCACTCAGCTGGAGTATCAGCGCTTGGCGGTGCCCCAATCGCTGGATCTGACGGCGGTCAATGAAATGGTGCTCATTGATCACCTGCCGGTATTTGAGAAGAATGGCTTCAAGTTCGAGATCAATCAGGATGGTAAGCCTAAGGATAAGGAGTGACGAGGATAAAGTAACATGTAGTTACATTGCAGCTCCGCCCACGAAGAAGGTGCGTTTGCTGGGCAAACCTCATAGCAAGCGCTGGGAGTTCGGCAAAGAGGACATCGATGAGCTAATCTTCATGCTGCAGGATGCTCCCGAGGGCACAATTTGTCGGCCATCGCGAGTGCGTGCCATGTTCGCTTCGCGGGCATGCCGGAAGTCTGTGATGATTGGCACGGCTCTCAATCGAACGACGACAATGAGGCGGCTTATAACACAAATGGGAGAAATCGATCAGCCATGGGTGAGCTTTTGAACCCCAAATTCTTATTTAGTTAACTGGAATTTATATGTAAAATTAACAGAATTGCCCACACGGTCGACCTACAATGCGTCATTTGATTAATATCAGCATGTTAATGGACAACGAAGAGGATGAGGAGGATGATGCTGCCAGTAAAGTTGCTTAAATTTTGATTATTGTTGCAGTTTTTATTTGTATTTCCATTTGTATTTATTGAACTTTTCTCTTTTCTGCTTGTGGGGCCACTAAGTATAGGTTGCTTAATTGATTAACGATTAAACGACAGGATCAGACTTACAACTAAAGACAAATACAAAGGTTATCACTTGAGTATGTCTAACAAGCTACTCGTTTCGTTTTCTATTCGTTTCTCGTAACTATAACTATGTTGTACGTACACTAAATATACAAATACGCGGTATATATATATATATATGTATATGAGAGGCTACATACGTATTATTATATGCAAAGGCCTTGTAATAACAAGATATATAACACCATACGATCTCTTGTTATGCATCTTGTTATTACAAGTTCTTTCGTATTTTGTGTGCTTAGTTTTGATTACTAAATGCTGTCCACCATTAACTAGAGTCTGCTGAGAAATTCAACGATTTGGCAAAACAGTTTACAACTCAGGCATTGGGCTCCCCGATAACTTAACTCTAGGTATATATATATTTTGCCACAGATCCTGCACTCGTATCTTACAGCTGCCATATCGTACATAATACTACAGTTTAGTGTTTGTAAAACTATAAGTTTGCTAAGCCACAAGTATAATTAAACTCTACCGTCCTGGTTTAGTGTATAAAATGCATGGCACCCATAGGGAACAGAGTTCGTTGAGCAAGTTACCGTCTTAACTTAGAGACTAATGACTACAGGCTACACTTTGATTCAAATTCTCCTTCATTTCGATTCAAGTTATTCCAGTTTTCGTTTCGTGTCGTTCATACATTTTGTAAATAAAAGGCAACTCATGAACATTTTTTTGTTTTCAACAACAATGGGGACTGCTGCTTTTACCAATATTAAACACGTTAACAAACTTTGCAGGCTGCAGGTGGTTCTTCAGTTCTTAGGTGTCGTAAGTATTTCTTTGGGAACAGACATTAAAGGGAATTATTTTAAAGATTCGTTGGTGTTGAAAGTAGGAAAAGTTTCACAAAAATTAACAAAGAAAATCAACGCTTAGTTTGTTCCAAGTATCACTCCCTATAACTACATCCCATTTGGCATGAAACAGAGGATATTATCTGATGGCACTCTCTCTAGAACCAGAGCGGACCAATCGTCTCCACGATTATGTCCAGCACATCCTGGCGTCCCATCTCCTTGAGCGTGAGCAACAGGTTCATTATCGTGTGCGAAACCGAGTTGGAACTATTACCGGGTGAGCTGTTCGCCCGACACTCCCACAGGTTCAGGATCTGTTCGGTGGGCGAGGCCTTCGTGGCAAAGTAGGCTATATACCGGTCCGTATTCAGCTTCTTGGCCAGCAGTCGCCAGTCGCGCTCGTCGGCCCGCGGCGGATCCAAAGCGGCGCAAATCAGGCGCTTGGTGGCATGCGGCAGCTGGACAAAGTCCATCACACAGCTCTCGTTCACATAGTTGCCCTGCCGGTCGATGGAGATGGTGGTGTTCGTGGTGGAGGCCAGCTCCTCCGCCGAGCCGCTCAGCGAGTGGGCCGGAATGTTGAAGGTATAGATATCCGCATCGTCCTCGCTCCCCTGGCCAAAGTCTACGCAGAGCGTGGTCTGGTCCTGTCGCCGCAGGCTGAACTCGCAGTGCAGGATGGAGTTGTTGCTGAGGATGTGCTGGTAGGGTATGGCGTGCTCGTAGGGAGCCGCTGCCTCCACATCGGCGCTGCGCACGCGGATATTGAGGTTCCGGCTGTTCAGGATGAAGGCAAAGACCTGGCTCTCGCCCAGGAAACTGCCGCCCAGCTTGGCCTCCACATTGGCGCAGATGTCGCGGCTATTGGGCAGATCCTTGACCACATAGATTCGCAAACTGCAGTTGGCGCTGCTCGGCGGCGTGTGCTGGCTGAAGGCCAGCAGCTTCATCTTGATGGACGGCTGCTGGATCCTTGGTTCCGCCACCACGGCAAAGTGGCCGAGCTGTTCCGTCATGATGAACACATGTCGCGACTCCAGCTGCACGAACATGGGCGTGTTGATGGTCTCCTCGCCCACGGACACCGCTCGGCGCCAGTTCACGCTCAGCTCGTCATGCTCGCTGTCCGCATGGTAGATGTGGACATGCCACTGCTCGGGGGCCACCAGGCAGTGGGGAATCTTCAGGATCACCGGTTTCACAAAGCTATAGTTACGCGGGGCACTGTGGACCACGCTGCTGCACAGGATGGAGCTCTCGGTGGCGCAGGAAACCCGGCTGCACTCGTCGCTCAGCAGGAGCAGGGACACATGCTTCTTCGTGTGCTTGCCGATGGCATGCTCCGGCACGAAGAGCAACAGCTCGCCGCCATAGAGGCGTAGCTGTCCGCCGGAGCTGCCCAAGAGCTCGTAGCTGCTGCTCTTGGAGGCGTTCAGTATGGAGAGCTTGTTGTTCATGTCAAAGGTGGAGTTGGCTACAAAATAAAACCATACAATTTAATTTTATTTTAGAAGTTTATATTAACAATAGTTTACTTACAGGTATCTGCAGTGGAGGACTCTCCGGTTTCGGACAAATAGTCCACGCTGAGATGATCAATGGGGTTGGTGTAGCTGCAAGAAAAGCGAAAACAAAATTAAAATTTAATTGAAAATAAATTGCTTATTAAAATTGAGGGGAATATAAACTCAAAACTTAACTTAAAAGAGGTTATTTCGTACTTAACATTCTCATTTAGTTCAAAATTAAAAATTCTACTTAGGATGGAAGCAATTCTGTTGCCTTGGCAAGGATATTAAAAGAATCATAACTAAGGACATACTTAACATGACTCAAGAGTCGTAAAAAAGGACATTATACTTCTTCAAAAAAGTAATCAAATTGTAAGCCCCCTTCAGAAAAAAAGTATTAAAATTCGGAAAAACAACAAAGAGTGACATTCCTTAACTATGATGAAACATATTACAACTAATCTTTAAGTATTTTAAATACAAGTTCTTTAATCCAAAAAGTAATCAAAATAAAGAAAACCCTTCCTGGCAACAGTACTTAAACCATATTGTAACCAAGTCGCGACTCAAGGATACAATGAGCAAGTGTATAAAAAGGACATATGTATACACTGAGCAAACTAATAACGTTTCCAGCTTATTTGTGCACTTACTTGGCGGACAGATTGGGCACATCGTAGTGGTGCTCGGTGACACCGCCACCGCATCCTATGCCCATGCCAATGCTGGGCAAGTACCGATGTCCGGGATTGACGTAATCGTAGCCCATGTTGCTGGCCTCGATGTGCATGCGCATCTCCTTCTTTTCCACCACGCCGGGCATATAATCCGCGTCCATTACTGCGGAATCGGAATCGAAAACACACACAAACACACATTTGGTCAGCATTGCTATCGAAACTCACGGTAGAGCTCCTTTCCGTTTCAACTCACCTGAGCGGGCCATGTTGTAGTGGGGATTGGTGCGAATGCCACGGCGGGCGCAGCAGATCAGGGCCGCGCCAAAGGCGAAGCAGACCGCGGTTATGAAGGCCAGTCCCAGATAGAGAGTCCAATCGAAATCTGCAATGGCCAAGCGTTGTGGATTCATATAAAACTGCTGAATTTACAAGTTGTACCCTATGTCATTTCAATCAAAGGAAAGTGTTTGAGCACTTTGAGTTGACTTGTTTTAAATGGAACAAATATAATTTTGTAATTTGAATTCATGCTAGTCTTATAAGGACGATTTTAGAACCCTGGAGTACATATCTAACCCAGCAGCGGATTTTGGTCCTTCGACCCGGATTGGTAAATTAAGTAAGACATTCTTTTAACCTTAACTTTGTAATATAAATTACTGTATATATTATTTTCTTCTTCCAGCACCCAAACTACTAAGTAACTCCTAGCTCATCCAGGAAAGTAGCCCTTCAAATGCCGTTTACCTTCTACAAAACTGAATGGCAATAAAGCCGGCCTGCTTGCCGGCCTGCCTTTTTGCCTGCAATTTCTGCCTTCGAACCAAGATGCTGCCACCCAGAGAAGAGCCCATTCCAATTGCCAATCTTTGTGTGTTTGGGCATTAAAAAAAATGAGAAGAAACCAAGAATTTTCTGCGTAAATCCGACGCCGCCACCTTCGGCGCTTTTCAGGATGCCTGCCAAGCGAAATCCACACATTCATGGACGTTGAGTCAACCCAAAAACTGAACTGAACTGAACCGGGGACCGAACCAAACCGAACCGAACCGAAACCGAACCGAACTTTTCCATAACCAAACAGGGTCGGCGATGGCATCCTCTGCATCATCCTGCTGCCCCCCTCCTCCACCCATTGTCATCAATCCGGAGCAGCCATGCGTATCCGTATATCTGGCGCTCTGCTGAGCGGAGCGGAGCAGTGTATGTCTGTATTTAATGTTTTATGTTTGTATGCTCATCCCCAGTCCAGCTACGTCTATTTCGCATTATTATTCGCCGCCGGCCCCCCGTCGCCAGCAGCGTAGTCAGCACGGCTCCCGCTCCCCATCCTCGCAAGAGATCTCTCTCCTCCAATGGAAAACCCACTCCCACTCGGTTGGACTCCCATTGTTGCCGCTGCCTGTTTCCGTTGCTGTGATTGTTGTCGTCATTGTTGCCGGGCGCTGGCGGTGACTGGTGACTGGTTGTTGTTGGCGAAAAAGGAATCGCTGCAGCGCAAGGAATTACTCTGTATATATTATGATTATTATACCGTATAGTACTTACTACTCCCGCTGCAGAAGGGATTTCGAGATGGCTTCGGTTTTTCGGAGGGGAAGCGACTGAGTGACTGACTGAGTGGGTGGACGGACGCATTATACAATGTATGAAATGAGCAATTATATTCGCTGTAAATCAGCGGCAGCATCGGAAACAGCCGTAGCAGCAGCAGCATCCCCAACTGGGATACATCTCGGGTCTTTCGTTTTCCCTCCGCTTTTGTGCATTTTGCATGCTGGCTTTTTTTGTATTTTTACATTTCTCTTTCGGAAAATCCCCTCCTGTAAGGGACATCAAAAGGGGACTCGTCTCGTCTCTGTGCTCGTCTCCTTGGCCTGACAAATACGCTTTTAATATCAGATGGCTGAGTACAGGCTGCTGACAATGGGCCCATGATGAAGCCGCAGGTATTGGTGGCCCCAGGGAACTTGGATTGGATTGGCTTTGGCTTTGGCTATAGCCTTGCCTTTGAATCGTAATAGAATCGAAAATAAGCTTCCACAGCACACACAGCACACTCGTCGTGTCACTCTTCGTAAACTTTTCAGCACGGCAATCAAATAAAAGACAAACCTGCCAAAATCCCCTCTCCCATAGTAAAGAGCTGCTGCTTGTGCCCTGATCCTGAATCCTGATCCTTTCAATTACACACTGTGACAGCCATCTAATTGATCCCCATGGACCGCACGAAACTATGTTTGAGTTGGGTCAATCGCACACTCGGCACAGGCTCAGGCTCAGCTGGAAATTGGATGGCAAACAGCAACAATGACACGGGAAAAGCTCAGATTTTGGGGTGGCAAAGGGGACAAACTTGGGGGGTGGTTGGTTGGTCCTGATGCTGCTGCTGTCTTTGCCGCACGCCTAATTATCTGGCAAAGCACATAAACCCACAGAGCAGGCGACGACTCCCCACTTAAATCTCAATTCCAAGTGCTGCTGCGATTGATTTGCGACCCTTCTTCCTTCGATTGGGCGTCGGAAGTTGAGAGTTTAGAGAACTGGGGCCACCTCCCGGGGTGGACTGTCCCTGCCATACAATTTCTATACTTTCAGGGTCTTCTATAGATATATATATAAATAAGCCCGTGGCCGTGCACAAACAAATGCACTTGGTTAATTTCCCATTGTGACAATCAGCGTTGAGTGCTCGGCTTTTGTGTGGCAAGGGTTCTGTGTCCTGGCTGCTGATTCCGATTCTGGCCCGGCTGTTATTGTTGTCTAACTGTCTACTTTGTTGCTCCTGCGCTGGCATGGCATTCTGGCATTCATCCTTGTCACTGGCACACTCACCATCCTTGCCAATCTGGCACTGTTCGCCGCGGCATTCGGCTGTCTGTATATCCTTTCCGGTGCACAATGATTTGCCATATCCTGCGATACTGTCGGAGGAGCTGCTGGAGCCAGCACCCGGCGACTCGCCGGGGCTTCCTCCGCCACCGGAGGCAGCAGCGGCCGCTATAAGTGCGGCCATGCCCACGCCGGAGCCCAGCAGCAGTTCGCCGCTCTCGTCGCCATCGGGATTTGGCGGAGTCTGGAGGCCCTGACTCAGGCACTTCCTGCGACGCACTTGAATGCACTCCGCGGAGCAGATGCTCCAGTCACTCCAAGCCGACCAGCGGGCCACTGTAAGGGGGGAGAGAAGAGGAAAAAAGCAGTTTAGAAATCAAAAGTCATATTAACATGATTTAGCACACATTCCCGACAGCGGCACTCCCCGGGTCATATATCAGCCGCAGAGTCAGAGGCAGAGTCAGAGTCAGGGCAGGGACATGGCCTGATCCCCTCTGGCAACCGCTTCAATTACGGCTTAATAGATGCTCCTCGGGGAGAAATCGAAAGTTTGTTCCCACCATAAAATTAGTGGCTCTTCTCTGGCCATTTTCCCCCCATTTTTGAAGATGTTCCTACCCCTGCCAGGGAGTGACTGACGACGCCACTGTTGATTTTTGGGGTTTGTGTGCTAAGCGCGTGGGTGTGGGTTGTGAGGGAAAAGTGATTGTCATTTTAATGCTTTTCTATTTTCGCATTTTCTTTGCTATTTCAATTTCCCTGCTTTCCCTTCTGGAGCGAGATGGAGTGAGAGAGAGCGGAAAGTCCGAAAGCTAAACAAAAAGCCCAAAATGTCCGTGGAACGCGATGCATGCCTATGGCAGCCGAAATATATGTTCGACAGGCCAGACACTTAGGGAAAATTAGTACTAAAATTTATAAAAAATTAGTAATAATATAAAGTATTACACTTTAATAAAAATTAAACATTTTATAAACTAAAAAAGAAGGTTTTATACAGAAAGAGATAGTTTAAAATCACTTTTTACCACAAGAACTGTGACAATTGTTTCTTTCTATTAATTATGTATTTATTTTATTATTAAATTTTAATATTTTTATCATTAATCCAGTAAATAAATAAACCTTTAAATAAATATCTAAATGAATAAATAAATCAATAATAATAATTTTGTTATTATCCTAATGACTGATTTCCACTTTTAACTGCCATTGTTGGCATAATACTTTTATTGATTTATTAATTGTGTCATTTACAATTATTTACTATTTATTTATTAATTGTTTCATTATTGTTGGCATAGTTTTTCCCTCAGTGAGCACACATACTGGTATAAATACATCGGCATTTGGCACTTCCTGTTTTGGAAACATAAAACCACCCCCAACAAAAAAAAAGGGGCGCACAGAATTCCGGACTTGTCGCCAGCCATCATCACATTGCCTGGCATTTAGTTTTTGTCCCCCCATCCTCGACCTTTGACGCATCCTCATACCCATCCTGTCAATGACCATCCCCAAAGGATGGCGTATCCTTTTGCGACCCCGCCAGACAGGGACTGTTGCATGAATCAGGGAGAGCGTAAGTCGTGGTAAGTGATTTTTAAGTTGCTGTGACGTCACTCCAGTTAAAGTCAGTTAAAGCATAAATATATTTTTATATATAGTTGTTCTTTTTTCTGGGGAAACCCTCTGAAGAACCCGAAACGAATGACGCCACGCTTGGTTGGATGCTGATGCCGCCGCTGCCGCCGGTTCGGTTTAACACGATTGTTTATTGGATTGTGAAGGCCCCCAGTGTATGGGGATGTGTTGTAACCCCAACTAAAAAATTTAACTGTCGTCGGCTCGTTAAGCATTCAAGTTTAACAGCTCGAATGGAACAGAACGGGAACGGTTGAGAGAGAGAGAGAGAGCGGGGTATATCCTTTGTGCCAGCCAAAATAGGTGGCAGGATCTGGACGGGAAAGGCTTTCCCTTTGAGGGAAATGCACATTGTCAGGGCTTTCGGTTCAACTTACTGCGCTTACTCGACGAAATGTCAAATCCATCAGGACTGACGATTTGAGTGTCCTCTGTTGTTGGCAGGCGACAGCGTAATCACGGGCGTTGATGGGCGTGGCAGCAGGCAGCAACGGCAGCAGGACCATAAGGTTGACACGGTTCCATGGGGATGAAGAGTCGACGAAGAGCAGCAGGAAAAAAACGAAAGCCAAGCGAAATTTAAAATTAATTTTATGACACACTTTTCATAGAAAAGAAACGGGAGAATGGGCCAGAGTTTCCCCCCATTATCCGGAGTATTCTCCCGGCACCCTCATCCCACACCCACACCCACTCCCAATTTTCCCCGCTCGTCTGTCAACAATTGCTCATTGCCTGCGCCCGCTGTGCTGCGACTTGACGGGCTTCGGCTTCGGCCCGGCCAAGTATCCTAGGGATCCCACTACAATACAATGCAATACAATAAATTTACATGAATAAAAGTGAAGAGTCTCAAACACATGCCGCCGTTGCCGCCCGTGCGTCTGTCAAAAAGAGAGCGCCCCATAGCCACCACCGATTTTATCCTCATCCTCGGAGCCCATCATCTCGTTCCCCTTCCCCCTCGCATATCCAGTGCCTTTGTCACCATTTAGTCGGTGGAGGGAGCTACCTCCTCCGGCAGGGAGCTCCTCCCCCAATCTCCTCTCCTGCCTGCTTGGGACCCAATCTATCCATCTCTATATATATATGCATGTGGAGATATCTGTCGTCGGTCCAAGGCACCAACGGCAGCCGAATGCGTGTTTAAAATGAAATACTCGGCACTCACTCAAAAATGTATTATGCCATTGTTCGCGCCGGGCATGGTGACTATATCGAGGGGCTGCTCCAAGATCTACATATATATATAGTATATTTCTATCTACTTGATATTTTTCCACTCGTAAATAATAACACTGAGACGAGGAGCTTAAGCTCTACATAATATTGGGCTTTGCCGGGATTAGAAGCTTATGGAAAGAAATGCTTGTGATATTTCTTTTTGATTTCAAAATATATACAAGAATATGGGAAAATTAATAATGAAACATGGAATTGTTGTTTAAAAAACTGTCTGAAAGTATTCTATAAATCGTGTATAAAGTGTGTTATTAAGAATAAATGTATTGTATAAATAAAAATAATTTTGGTTTTATATTACTGTTTCAGAGACTAGGAAAGTATTTAAGTTTAGAATATTGTATTGTACAAACAAAGTTAATAAAATTTATAGAGATCTTTCGAGTTTATACTTAAATAACTCTTACAACTTTAAGAAATTTAATTATTTAACTACCGAAAATGCCTCTTTATTGATTTTAAATAATCGATATTTTTAAGTTCCTAACTAAACAAATCTTTAAACTATAAGAAATTCAATAATTGAATATGTTATCAGACTGATTACATTAATATATAATTTAAAATCAATGAAGAGGCTTAGGTCTTTATTGATTTTAAATTATATATTGATGTATTCAGCCTGATAACATTAGCATTCTATAGCATAAACCCCATATAATTCCGATCATTTATGCATGTAAAGTCCTTCCCATTTGGATTATGATAATCACCGGAGAATCCCAAGTGTATTTCCACTTCGTACTGACCCCAAAGAGCTTATCTGGGCTTCATTCTTCTGTCCTTTTTTTATTGTAACACCCCTCCTGAACTTTTGCGTGGTGCAGTGCTTTGTGTTTTTGGACTGTCCTTACCACGCAAAAACCACTCCCACTCCCATTCCCATTCCCATCTCCTCGAAGCCATGGTGTGAAAAAGTACGCGTTGTTCACGACGCTCCAGGAGATGTATCGACAGAGTCAGCGGGGCGCAAGAGGACTTACTGGGCCATGTGCAGGTGGCACCGCCCTGGCCGCAAATGCCATTTAAATTGACAATTTTGCTGCTGCTTTACAACCGCCTTAAAGCACATCTCCCCCATTTCCGGCATACCGGGAATCCGGAACGAGGCATTCCCTGAACTCGAACCCGAGCGCCCGCATTGTGTGGGCGTGTTGGCCGCAATTCGCAGCCACCCACAATTTTGCGGATGACCGCAACGCAGCTACATACCTGGACAGGCGGCGCAGTCGGCGGACTTCTGGATCTGGGGGCCCGGACACTGGGCGCCCCCATTAAGCGGCATCGGATTGTTGCAGGTACGCGACCGCTTCCGTCCCTGGCTCGGCTTGCCCGCACACTTGCACTCGCGCCATGGACTCCAGGTGCTCCAGCCGCCGTTCACTGCGGGAATGGGAATCAAAAATTGAACAATTAAGAGCATTACAAAAATGTTATAGACACGACTATGAGTTACTCGGTACTTGAAGGAATCTATGTTGAAACCAATTGGAATTTGTGTCTAAAAGTATGCTATAAAATGTTACGAGGACTTTAAGGTTTCCTTTAATATTTTATTGTTAGGAGATTTCTGTGCTGTTTTGCTAAATACTTTAAGAATTTTAGACTTTAAACGGGTTTTGCTTACATTTAAGATAAACTAAAATATATATTGCTATATCTTCCTCATTTTAAGACAAGAAACATACTTGAAGGAATCTAAGTTGAAATCAATTGGAATTGGTGTCAAAAAGTATGCTATAAAATGTTACGGCAACTTTGAGGTTTTCTTTAATATTTTATTGCATACTTTTGACAGTTTCTTAAGGAGATTTCTGTGCTGTTTTGCTAAATACTTGAAGAATTTTTGACTTTAAAAGGTATTTGCTTTAATTTAGAATAAACTAGAATATAACTTGCTATATATTCCTCTTTTTAACACAAGATTCGAGAATTAGTAGAATTAGTAGAGATAGAGGAGGGTGGGTTTAAAGCAAATA
>VNJS01011423.1:0-14818 GCA_008042575.1 Drosophila watanabei | reverse complement strand
ACAGATATATATAGTAGATGGAAAATTATATGCAAATCGACGTACTCTAGTTAGAACATATATAAGCAAGTCGATTTGCATATAATTTTCCAGCTATTATATATACATATATATATGTTTTATTTATTTTTTTTATGTATCTATTTATTTTAACTAGAGTATATATATATACAAATATAAAATTTTTTGCTTTATATATGTATATGAATATGTATATGTATATAATTTTGAGTATGTGTGCTTTTCAAACTCTTCTCAATCCTATCTCAAAAACTGGACCGAATGACTGCAATGACTCAATTTTTACAGAATGTTAAATACATGTAAACGCATGGAATGAAATACGATCATTAAAAGCTATGAAAAACTTATATATTAAAAAAAAAGGAACAAAATAAAAAAATCAAAATTTTTTTAAATGCCTACCAAAAACTCTAAATTTTTTTATATTCATATCATTGTAGTTCATTCTATGCACTTAGGCTTACCAATCAAAATTTTGTTTATTTTTTGGTTTCTGATAAAACAATCGGCCAAAATCGTGGATATACGACGAGTACCTTTTTTTAAGGCGGGGGTATTTAGAACGCTGTAACTCAAGTTCTACTCAATATTTGCCAAAAATTAATATTCGAATTGTCGAAATATATGTTTATATGTGATAAAAAACTTGAGGCTCTATCTTTTCTCTGGACAAAAAAGAAAATTCTAAAAAACCCCTCAACAACCGGCCCCTTAAGCAAGTCCAGTTTAGTTCTGACCAAATTGAAAACGGAATTTTCAAAATAGGTGAGTTATATATTTTCAGTACCTTTAAAGGAACGCATATGATTCCTTCACTTTTAAATAAAATTATAAAAACTTGGAGGGCTATTAAAAATAACCTCTTTGGTTTCAGAGATCTATAATCTTCTTGGTGCCCTCTGGAAGGGTATTTCTTAAAAAAAAAGTATTAAGAATCCCGCAAACTCTTATAAAAAAATATAATTAAATATGTCCTTTCTCAAGATATCTAAAATTAAGCTAAATAAACTTTAATTGTATGCGAAAGAAACGGCATTTTTTCAGAAAAATGTTTTAAAATCTCAACAAGGTTCGACTTAAAGCGTTTTGGAGCGTTTTAAATTTTTTATACCAAAATATATATACAAAATTAAAGCATTCCCTTAGAATTAACAGGTCGTACATGTATCCTACTATTTCGCACACCACAACCATTAGGGGCGCCTAGGTCAAAGGGTTAGAGTCGCCACTCCCCTGACTTTTGTCGGCAGCTTAAGATGAATGCCGTAGATTGCTGACAGAAAGATAATTGCCAAGTTCAGGCTGGTTAACGAAAGTGGCCCGAAGTACTGAGGCAAGTATACATAGATAAAAAAGTAGGTGTGTTGAGATGTACTATTTCTCATTGCGTGGCTAGCTAAGGCATAATCGCTCACATAATCCAAGTCAGTTTTATTGCCAATTTTTGCTATTTTCACGGGGCCCTGTTTGTCGGTACTGACGGGCTGGGGAAGTGAACTAAATAGTTTTTTTATTAACAGAAATTTCACTTTTCACTTAGACAGTAGTAGAATGAAGCGTGCGTGGGCCATGATAAAAAATATTAAACGAACGAGGGAAATATAAAAATTAGGTGGAATAACTTCCGAATATTCTCCCTTTCTCGGCTTTCAATTCCCGCTGGTCAAGCTCCACCTCAGTCTGCTGGGTATCAGTCTGCAGATTGTCGTCTCGCACAAAGTACACTCCATTGGCTCCGAATCGGACGCAGTTCAACCTGTACTCAAAGAACTGGTTGCCCAGCACCTTGAAAACCACCGAGAGGCATACCTGGACGTTGCCCTCGCCAAAGCTACGGACTGCGTAGAGCCGTAGGCAACTGAACAGCGGCAAAGGCAACAGGATCGGGACACAGTAGTCGGGTGGATTGCGGGCAGAGAACCCGAGGTTTGCCACTGTTCGTTGGTTCAGCTGAATGCTGAGGCGCAAGCCCACGTCCGATGGACTGTACTCCACGACGGCGCAAATCCGCTGGTTGAAGGCCTCGCTGAAGCTGACGACCAAGCCCAAGCAGCAGCGACAGGCGAACTCGGCGCAGGAGCACGGCTGCCACAGCTGCGGCAGCTCCACGATGTTGCCATTCACTGGTGGACGCCTGCCGCTCCGCCACAGGGCCGAGTAGCGGAGCGGCTCCAGCGGTTGGCCATTGAAGGGATTGTATATCAGAAGTCGGGGAAGTCCTGGAGCTGTATCCGGTAGCTTCGTGGAGGGCAATGCCACAGCCTGAGGACTTGTGTAGTATAATTGTGCCTTCGCGTTAAGGGGCCTCAGAGCTGCCAGCAGACAGATTAGTCTGGGAAAGTCTCGCAGCTGCCGTCGCATGACTGCTCTAGTTAGTTGCAGGTCCAGTTGGTAAGCTGTCAATGAAGACAAAGGGGATTCCCATCTACGTGTTCTCGGCCGCAACTGTAAAAACAGAGTGTCTGTTCTAATTGCATACGGCGGAACTTTTCTACTTCTCTGTTTGTTACAATCGCCCGCCAAATGGCTCGGAAAATGTTTATTGACTTACATTACCTGGTTTTGGCCGACTGCGGTAATTGCATGCCTGAAAATGATGTCAATGCTAGATCGGTTCTGTCGATACAGGTGAGCAGTTTGGCGGAGCCTTCATTCGCTTTGCCAGCTAATGGACACCAAGATAGAAGCATAATTTGCATATTCGTGGAGTGGAGCTTATCAGGAGGCAACAGAAATTTGTACGCTTGACAATTAAAGAGCGTTAAAAACACCCAAGTGGGCCTTTGTTTGTGTCGGAGAAGTACCTGATGACATGCAGCTATGTAGTTATTATATACAAGCAAACACTTTGAAATAATGTGGAAAATTACGCGACCGACAACACAAAGGGCAAAGACTTCTCCGTCAAACTAAATATTGTATGCTGGTTAGAGCAATGTTGGCAGCTTGAGGCCGAAAAAAAAAATAAAAATACTAATCCCAACCTAAAATATTAATATTTTCCTTTGGTTCTAATAAATATTTCAAATGCTACTAATATTAATTATTAAACAAAAAAGTAAGCTAACTTCGACACGCCGTAGTTTGTATACCCTTGAAGATTGCACTTGAATCAATTATAATCTATCCCTATCTAATATGAATTACTTTCTTATTTATTTTAGTTTTACAGTTTTAAATTTTGTAAATTTTTTACATGAAAAATGTAATGTAATTTTATTCCGCATTTACCAATCGTTTGTATGGCGGCTATATGATATAGTCGTTCGACATGAAATTAAAAACAAACAAAAAATATAGAATGCGTGCATCTGAAAGTATAAGAAGTTATGTTGAAAACTGACAAAGTTATAATATTTTTTCTAAATATTTCCCGAACGTTCTCATGGCAGCTATATGATTATAAAATTAAATCTGAAAATCTGGAACAATATAAAAAAGCTCATAATCAAGAGTTGATCAAGATATATTAAAAGGTATAATTTATTTTCTACAAATTTACGGATTGTTTGTATGGCAGCTATATAATATAGTTGACCGATTCGGGCTTGTTCCGACTTATATACGAGTGAGAGTATATAGGAAACTATATGCGAAATTTAATTAAGATAGCTGCAAAACTAAGGGACTAGTTTGCGTAGAAACAAATAGACTGACGGATATCGCTATATATATATATATATATATATGCCTCCTTTACTGCGTTGCAAACTTCTGACTAAAATTATAATACCCTGCAAGGTTATACAAATTATTATAAATTAACGCGAGTTCTGACGGGACAATATTCGAAGCCGGCAGAACTTGTTGAAGCAAGCAAGCAATTCAACAGAACCTTCCTAGCTCTTTGACACTGAATTCACCCAACTAAGGCAAGATACATGGCCAAAGCCTACACCCAAACCATAAAGCCGTGAACCGTATAAACCATGGAGGTATCAATATTATTTAAATGCAGATTCTTAAACTATTGTTTACATATTCATAAATAAGTAATACAACATTTTTTAAAGCCATTCAATAACACTTTAAATTATAACAGGTTAAAATATGTCGCTTAAAGCGATGTAGGTATACTTAATCCGAACATATAGACTTCAAAATATGCAGCTTATGTATGTATGTAGACTGAGGTGGCAAACTGAGAGTATAACTTTAAGGACCAAGTAAATTGGAAGGCAGTAGTTCTAGATCAAGCAGTGAAGCAGTAAAGGAAGCTGAAAACTAACCTGACAGAAACAAAATTAATTATAATTTCAAATCGCGTTTAATCGGCCAATTATAAAATAGTAAAATACAAATAATTGCTTAAACTATATTACTAGGTTATTTTTAAAACCAACTGAAAATGTATGTAACAAACCATTCTTTATGGTTTCGGATATTTCGAAGCAGAAGGGGTTCTGCTTTGATGTTATATTCTTCATCAGCATAACATACCGAGTCGATTGTACAGAGACTATAAGTTTTAGAGCTATTATTTAACTAGTTTTTTAATTCGGACTGGATAATTTACGCCTCAGTGTCGGAATACAATTAATAATTAGTATAAGCAATATTAATATATTGTTAGAATACTGAGGTTGTTTCAAATGGAATTTGTGGCGTAGAATGCGAATTCGTCGTCAGAATTTAACCATTACGCCGGAATTTTTAGATATTATTGGTTATGCAACCGAAAGGTTGCGTTTTTTCGAGTTTTTAAGGTTAGGTCCGCTGTCACAATCGTGACAATCGATACACTTAATATAAAAAAAAACCCTACGAAAAAAGGAAAAAAGAAGACAATTTTCCTTTGTCGTTTTTGCGGGTACTGACATAAGAAAAATGTTGCGATGAAACAAAATGTTGCGGGCAACATAGCTGCGATTGTCCTGTCAAAATAATTGAATTGAATTATTCTTACAGGCTATATACAGGAAAATTAAACAAATTAAATTAAACTAAAATAAAACTGACTAAAAGGCGGTTGTGGTAAGGCCCATTAATTGACACTTAATTTGCAATAGACGTTTTAGATGCAGAAATAATTAGTTATTGGGCGGCGTCGAGAAATGGTTATGTGCCTTCAGCTCCATAGCGGCGAATACATCAATATATAGTATTCCAATATTCAATCCATAAACAACTGTATAATGTGAAATTAATATGAACTTTAAACTTTTAATTTCACTTTTTTAAATTTGTATACAAAAAGGTTATACGCCTTTCATGGCGTTTCATGCCTTATTCTTAATTTCTTTTCTATCACAATTGTGACAGCGGATTTTCTTAGTTACTACTAGTGTTTATGAAATATATCCCAATGACGTCATAAGCATTTGTATGACGTCTTCCGTTCGTTGAACAGCTAAGGCTTTTTTAAAATAAAGAAATACAAAAAATTACAAAATCGCAAGTCTCAAAAAAAAAAAAATTGCTTCCACTACATAATCTCAAAAGTAGAAATAAATAAATAAATGATGGGCAAAATATCGGATTCGGATTCTACATTATTTACCTCCAGTTTTCTATTTTTTAACTCACATGCAAGGTGAATAAAGTCAGGAGTGTGCTTGGACTTATAAAACGGTTGTCAAAAGAAATCAATGACCCCTACGTTACTAAAACATTATATGCATCGTCAGTTTGTTCTATCTTAGAATATATATCTAGCGTATGGAGTCCGCAGTAGGGAGTCATCGAATTTATTTTCAAGAAATCTTTACTGTTTTACTATTTACCTTTAGTCTTGCGAAAATGTAGAACTTCTTTCCAATTTCAAGAACCTTCTAGAGATTTATGTGCAAATTATAATGATTTGTACACAATAACATCTAACGTAGATTGCCTTATTCTAACCCACTTTGTAAGTATACAAACAAACAAGCAGGCAACACGCTGGTATTTATTTTCCTCGTATTCTTTTCTATATTTTCCTTCACGCCTACTAACACCTAACCCTAACAGGCACATGCTTGGTACCAGCCAGCATTTGGAAGAGCGTTTTTACAAAAATCACTTTGAGGAGTCTAAAAAAGATTAAAAAGAGATTGGTGATTAAAAGAAGACTCGAAAATGACTCGTGCATATGCTTAAAATGTGATTCATTGACATAACACTAACAAAATGTACAGAAATCGAAAATTGATCGTCATGAGAAGTCTTTTTCGAGTCGTTGCAATGATTAAAAAATGATTCATTTTATGCGCGACTCGAAATTGCAGAAAAATTACAATAACAAAATGCAAAACAATCCCAAATTGATCATCCAGGCGATTGAAATGTGATTGTTGGCATTTTGTTTTGTACAAGCACGACTTTTAAGTGAACATCTCTTTTCTTTTTGATCTATTTCAAACGGTAATTCTTTCTGCAAGCTCTAAGCTCTTGCTCTAAAGTTATGCTTTTCGTTCATTGGTTTTACTTCTTCGGTTGAGTGCAGTGCAGAAAGCTAAAAAGTTTATAAAACAATAACAAATCAAATAACAAATAAAACAAAATAATGTCAGCCCAACAAATAAGAAGATTGGCAAAAAAACAAGCCAAATTATTGTTCGCCAAAGACAATGCATTATCGGCTGCAACAAAAATAACGCAAGAGCAAGTGTCACAGAACGACGTGGAGTTCCTTGAACAAAGGAAGCTCCAAAGCAACATGGGACAAACGCAATACAATAATATACTAAGCGATATACAATTTCCTTTCAACACTATAAATGAAATTTCAAATTTTAGTGAGGAGGTTCAGAAAGTCGACCAATTTGTAAGTAAAATAATAATTTACAGGCTTACATTTCCATTTATTTATAAATTCTTCGAAATTCTTTTAGAAACAATTTATCGGAAAAACAGGTGGAGAAGGAGCCACACAATTCTTAAGAGCAGCCATTCGTAAGGTCTTTTTAGACGAATTGGCTTCTGCTTATAGCTGGAAGGGGACAAGCGTTAAGCCAAGTGCCGAAAAATGCTTCCTTGTCACACTTATAAAAAGTATGTAAATATTTATATTATTGAGAAATTAAAATTAATATATTTTTCTCTTAGACATTTGTCACAATAAATATAATTGCACGGACGAGGACATGAACTCTGTTCTGCAAAAATTTTTTGTGCACGCTAAGGACCGAGCCACAAAGAGGAAAATTTTTAACTTTTTTTTATATATGTACATGGAAATAAAAAAATGTCTAATTATATTATTCTTTTATTTTAGGTTACATATGGGTAGATATATAACTCCAAAGCGATCGGAAAACGATTTAAATAAGACTCGAATAAGAGTCTCTTATGACTTAAAAATTATCGAAATGTGATTTAAATACGACTCGAATAAGAGTCCCTTATGACTTAAAAATGATTGAAATATGATTTTAATACGACTCGAATAAGAGTCTCTTATTATCACAAAAAAAAGGGGTTAAAAAGACTCTTTTGGAAGAGTCGCGGCTAGCATACCATTTTCTCACGCCGAGGGAGTCATTTATGATCAGAAAACGCGCGCATTTATGCTCATTTTGATCATAAAGGAGACTCGAAAAAGACTCTTTTTTGATCAGAAATTTCATAAAATGCTTGCTGGGGTGTCATAAGTAGTGCATCAACGTCCATAATTGATTGATTGTAGATGTGTGTAATAAATTTTTTTGGCATTTTACTCGATTGAACGAAACGCTGCATGAATCAAAATGAATGGAATAAAAGGCGTAGGATTCAGGTATCTGTATCTGTATCTGAAGTCTATAAATGCAAAAAAAAAAACTTGTTTCTTTTTGGATTCAAATTAATAACAATAAATTGTCCAGCCAAAAACGAAAAACTGAGTCAAATATATTTATATATTTTATACCTTTGCAGGATATTATCATTTTAGTCAGAAGTTTGCAACTTAGTCAAGGAGTCATTATAATATGGTCGTCTGATTTTTATAAAATTAAATCCAAAATTCTGAAATTATTGATAAAGCTCAAAACAGACAGTACTTCAATTTATGTTAAATAATTGTGAAGTTATAATTTATTTTTTTTACAAATTTACGGATCGTTCCTATGGCAGCTATTTAACATAGTTGACCAATGTGGCTTTTATACGAGTAAGAGTTTATGGAAGGCTATCTGCAAGGATTCATTTAATTAATGCAATTTGAATCTGCAAGGGTATACCAACTTCGGCGTGCCGAAATTAGCTTCCTTTCTTGTTAATTCTTAAAGTTAATACATCATGCATTAAAAAAGTAATATGGAAAGCTTTAAAGCTTCAATGAAGCTTTTTATAAGCTTCCAAAAGTACACGACCGATCAGCTGCTTAGTGTTAAGAAATTGGCGCCAATTTTATTTTTCTTCTAAACGTGAATATAAAAGTTGGGTATCCACAAAAAAAATAAACTTAATTATGTAAATTAAAGATCAAGGTATGTAGAGACACCTATCTATAGTACATTTACATGTCATATTCTTAGTACTGTGTTTATTGCCAAATTTATGTGTATTTGTTGTAGAAAGTTAACACGTGCCTCCTGTGTTTTGTGGAATAAAACTAATCGCCTGAGGTCTGCTGAGGACAACTACCCAGTCGGACTTGCCAGCATGCTGTCAGTATGCTTTCCATGCAGAATCGCTCAGGGGGTACCCTCTTACCGCTTATGAAAAACTCCCATTCGCTTTGATTAACGCGTGAGCGGGGATATTCATTATGCTACCGTCGCTGCTTAGCTCACATAAAAATTACCCTTACCGGTAAGAGGGTAATTCATGGTGCCACCGGCGCTTCTCGGTCAACATGAAATTCACTCTTACCGGTAGTTCGGAAACTCATGGTGCAACCGTCGCACACTGGGGCATTCTGCCGAAACTCGTTGCAAAAATCACTTTTTGACTTGTTGAAATGAGCCAAACGAATGATACCATTTAATTGGAAATTGATTCTATTTTTAAAATGTGAAAACTAAAAAATTTTACGATTTTTTTTTTGGAATTTAAAGAGACGCGCAAAGTTGACACAATTTTGAAAAAAAAAAATATGTGCTAACTACGATGCCAGCGCGTGCCACATTTCTTGACGACATCAAAAAATCTCTTAAATATTTCTTAATTAATTAAAAAAAGTTTTCTTGCTACATTTTTGCGCATTGTGAGATATTTGAAGTTTTTCCAAGTTAACTCTGCGTTTTCATCAGCCCCCCAAGTTATGCAACACTTTTATTTTTTTGGTTTCATGTTTGCCTTTTTTTAACGTAACTATAGTTTAATTAAAAACAAGAGTGATTTTGCCAAAAATCGTCCTCAACGTTCTCAAATAGAGCCACCATATCGGGCGAGTAAGTTATTTTTAATTTATTTTTAATTCCGGCATAGCTCGGACATGTCTCTTAGAGAAAATTTTTGGATCCAATGACACCAGCAGCATTTTAACCCTAGATGGCTATGCTTCGTCGATTCGACGACGCATAGTCACATATGAGTGATTATTTCTTTTATTTTTTGGTTATTTTTTCTTGATTTTCGTACAGCTGTAGTCCTTGCTGAGAAACAGCATTATGCAAAAGTACAAGTCCGACAGTTAAATGAAAGTATGATTTCTGAAAATTCGCGTCGTCGAAACGACGAAGCATAACTTTAGTGTGACTTTTTGGTAATGTTTCATATATTCTTGTGCAGAATATTGGCCTAGTTAATAAGTAAAGGCAATGGCTTAGACAAGATTTCGATTGAAAACCTTCTTGAAGATGACGAATCTGATGGGAATACTGAAGATTTCGGTGAAAATGTCCAATTTTGGGCGAAATAATTAAGAAACTAAGTTCTTCTAGGCTAAGTCTAGTTACTCCTCTCTCTTTAACTCGGGAAAATGCCTCAAACGTCTTATTTGTTAAACAAAATATAAATAATGATTAAAACCATTCCAGATTAAATTTAAAGTGCCCTTTTTGCTTCTTTAAGCCACATATGACTAAAACAACATGCAAAAAAAGCCTTTGTGGAGAACACAAAATTGATCTTTGCGCCTCTTGTATAAAAAAGTAATTTTTTGTATCAAACTATACTTCATTTTTTAGTTTTAAGTCTTAATATTATGATGCGACTGAAATAATGCAACGATTTGTGATTTTTGTTTCCTAATTTAGCCAAAGAAAATGCGACCATTTAAAAAAAAAATAAAAAAAGGTTGTTGATTAATTTTTAGTTTTTAAGTACATTATAATTAAGAAACTGAGATAATATTTTTATTTTGAGTTGTTAAAAACATAAATAAACCGGACAACTCCTATCAAGAACAAAAAATCAAATAATTTCGAACAAGTTAAATAAAATCATTAATTTCTTATAGCATTCAACCTATTTTGTTGGTAAAAAACGTTATTTTTGCCTAAATTTAAAAATTAAATAAAAAAATAGGCAATGGGACCAAAAAACATTTTAAAAACAAGCAAAACTTTGAACTTTTTCTTGGTCTAATTCTTATAAAATTAAATTGAAAAAATTAATATTATTGAATTAATAAAAAGTATACCTCTTTCTAACTTATTAAGTAGTTTTAGTCTTTTTTATAATTTTTTGTTACTCGGTCCTGCGCATATTGGATATGGTTGTGATACGATCGATCTTTGCGTCCTGCAATAAAAATTTTTTCTTAAAAGCGGCTGTAAAAATAGAAATTATTATAAGTAAATTATTATTTACAAATATACACTGAAGTTTATATTACCTTCGATGTCTAATATCAGCAATTCTCGAATGCAATTACTTCCCTTGAAAATAAGTAACAGAAACGTCGGTCTGCATAAAAAAAAACAATATTAATATTATTAACATTTCTATACATATTTTTTAAATGATTAGTAGCTTTGTTAAAAAGTTTGAGCTCTCTATTTACCGGTCAAAATCGAAAGAGACGCGTCGACCTATGTACATACAAAAATTCCACACGACAGAAGAGTTAAGCGACAAGCTACATTTCAAAAGAAGTGATTCATAAAAAGAAAACAACTACGACGACGTGCGACAAAGAGATAATGCAAGAAAAAATTCTGTCTCATACATTTGGTATATTTGACTAGGACGGAGGAGAACCATTTCCAATTTCTGTAGTTTCAGTGTCCGTTTTCGGGTCGGATTTGATAATTAGGCAAACCTATTGCGGTAAACCCGCTATTTGCCCGCTCACTCTAAGTTCCAGCGTCCGTTAGCGAGACTATTTCGGCCTTTTCACAAGGGACGCAATAGTTCCGAGTGACCTTTGTTTTAGTGTCGGTTTTTGAGCATTTAGCGAACCTAATGCTGAAATTCCGATTCTTTGTTCGTATTTAATATCTCAAGCGGGCATTTGTCGGATCCATCCGCTTAGGTCCACTTTATTGTCTGCTGGGTGTCTCCATGTTGAAGTTTTATTGAAAATACATAATTTAATTCTGTGGTATTTTCTGAAAATGATGATGGTATAATAAGTATATTCTTTCAAGCCAGGCGATATATTTTATCGTTATCGACTTGGTCACACTGGTCACATAGCAGCTGAAATGTACAAATTGTGTTAAATAGCATAAAAAAAATTCAAAACAAACCAGTTCCTGGCAATTTAGTGCGGCACCACTTTTTGTTTGCATCAGCGTAGGCCACCAGCAGAATGGGCGACTTCTTTAAATCGCTCAATCTCAACTATTTTACGTCCAGTGAGGACAGCCCAGCTGCCAACGGGTCAGCAGGCGGTGGGGCAGGAGGAGGAGCAGCCATCGGTGGCAGGCTTGACAACGACTACGTGGGACAGAGCCTGGAAGTTGGTGGCCATAAGCTGCGCACCAAGTGTGTCATCGCCGAAGGTAAGCGGCTTGGTTAAAACCACGGGGATGCAGGCTCGCAGGCCAGGCCAACAGCGTCTAGGGAAAAAAATCAATGGAAATAAAAATCAACACTTCCTGTATGGGTCACATTCACGTTTTGTAAACTCCGACCCAAGATGTTAGGCAAACGGGATACCTAGGTCTGCGTTTTTCACAGCAATGGCTAGGTACTTCCCTAACCACTAATTGCTTGCACAGCATGAGTCACGTGATCGTGTTTTTTACGGCATGTCCTCTGCAGCTGTGTAAAACTAGCAACATTGCGATCAGGCTTGTGAACTCCCCTTTTTTGTTAGTAACCATAGGAAGACTCTCCACTGTTATATGAATATTCATTAAAGCAACCCCTTATCAGCGGCGCGTTATCAAGTTTCTCTCCTTCTTCCATCCACCAGGCGGATATGCCTTTGTGTACGTTGCCCAAGATGTGCAAACTGGCACTGAGTACGCCCTCAAGCGTCTAATCGGCGCTGATCAGCAGGCGTGCAACGCCATCATTAATGAGATTAGTATACACAAACAGCTTTCGGGCCACGGAAACATTGTCACTTTTGTGGGGTCCAGCTACACCGCCCCGACACCACAGCAGGGTGCCCAGTACCTCCTTCTTACGGAACTGTGTAAAGGTAAGCATCCCGTTATAGATGGAAGACCATTTACTAAAGTGCATATAAACTCTCAATTATAGGCGGCTCCCTGATAGATTGCTTCAATGCTGAAACCCCAGCCTTTGAACCGTCTTTGGTATTAAGAATATTCTACCAAATGGCGCGCGGTGTGGCCTACATGCACGCACAAGCGCCACCGATAGCCCACAGAGACATTAAGGTAGGTATTATCCTACTTATCCACTTATCACCGGCGCTCTATACTTTACCTCCTAATGATCGTTGCAGATTGAGAACTTTCTCATTGGAAACGATAATCAGATCAAGTTATGCGACTTTGGCTCTGCCACCAAGGAAATGCTCGCGCCGACGTTCGAGTGGAGCGCGCATCAGCGAAATATGCTGGAGGATCAGCTAAACACTGTAACGACACCCATGTACCGAGCTCCGGAAATGCTTGACACCTGGTCCAACAACCCAATCGGCCCCAAAACTGACATCTGGGCTTTGGGCTGCATCCTTTACTTTCTCTGCTATCGCAGGCATCCTTTCGAAGATGGTGGAAAACTGCGTATTATTAATGCCAATTACATTCTTCCACCAGATGCGCGATATCAGTGCTTCCGCGACATCATAACGGGTTGTTTTAAAGTGAATCCCGCCGAACGCTTGGACATTGCAGCAGTGCTTGAGCGGCTCGCATCAATCGCTGAAACAAACAATTGGTCCCTTAAAGGACCTCTTAATTTGAGAGGCATTCCGATCGAGTTGTCTTCAGCCGAGAGTCCCTCGCGAAAGATGTCCGTTCAATCGGAATTTTACCCTGAGACCTTCGCTGCTGCGCCCCGAGTAGCGCCTACCTCTACTTCCACGCCATCCTCCAGCAACGGACACGGTAGCCTACTGTCGTCCCTGCGCGGAGGCGCTGGAACACTGTTTAAGAACATTAAGGATACATCCACAAAAGTAATGCAAACAGTGCAACAATCAATTGCTCGTAGCGATCTTGACATCAGTTATATTACCTCCCGAATCCTGGTGATGCCTTGCCCGTCCGACGGCTTTGAGTCGGCCTACAAAACTAACAACATTGATGACGTCCGCCTGTCACTAGAAGGTCGCTTTTCCCCACAAAAGATAAGCATTTACAACTTTGGCCAGCGCTCAGTGCCCCGATTACCGCCACCCGTGCGAACAGTTGAAGCGGGGTACGTGTTTGGATGCCCGCAGGCTCACGCTCCCAATCTGCAGGTATGATAATGTTTTTAGTTTACTAAAAATCTCGGATTGTACATAAAAGTTATGATTAAATAACGAATGCAAAAGATAATAACGACTGGGAAGTGTAAAAAAACACCCTTCGGCCCGCCGAAGTTTGTATTATATATTATTATAGTATAGTATTATATATTATTATATTTATAATCTAATCCTTTCTAATTTAAAATGAATTTCTTTCATATTCATTTATTTTTACAGTTTTACATTTTTACACGTAAAGTAAAATGTAATTTACCCCCACATTTACCGATCGTTTATATGGCAGCTATATGCTATAGTCGTCCGATTCTTATGAATTTTACAACAAAATTCTGAAATAATATGAAATGCTTGTATCTCAAACTAGAAATTATCTTGGAAACTAGCAAAGTTATAATATTTTTCTAAAAATACCCCGACCGCTCCTATGGCAGCTGTGTCCGATTTTTATCTGAATTTTGATGATCAATCTGAAATAATATATAAAGCTCATAACTGAGAGTTGATAAACCGTTGTTGAACAAGAAAGGAAGCTAACTTCGGCGCGCCGAAGTTTGTATACCCTTGCAGATTCCAATTGTATAAATTATAATCTATCCCAATATAATATAATATGAATTACTTTCATATTCATACAATTTTTACAGTTCTTTACAGTTTTTTTACATTCTTACATTTACATTTACCGATCGTTTGTATGGCAGCTATATGATATAGTCGTCTGATTCTTATGAAATTTACAACAAAATTCTGAAAAAAATATGAAATACTAGTATCTCAAAGTAGAAGATATTATATTAAAAACTGACAAAGCTATAATTTTTTTTCTGAAAATTTCACGACCGTTCCTATGGCAGCTATATGATATAGTAGTCCGATTTTTATAAAATGAAGTCCAAAAACCTGAAACAATATAGAAAGCTCATAGCCGAGAGTTGAACAAGATATGTTAAAACACAGTGGAGTTATAATTTTTTTCCAACAAATTTAAGGATCGGTTGTATGGCAGCTATATGATATAGTTGACCGATCCGGCTCGTTCCGACTTATGTACGAGTGAGAGTATATAGAAGACTATCTACAAAGTTTTATTCAGATAGCTTTAAAACT
>VNJS01011419.1:16870-43998 GCA_008042575.1 Drosophila watanabei | reverse complement strand
CGTGAGCCGTGAGCCGTGAGCCGTGAGCCGTGAGCCGTGAGCCGTGAGCCGGCCGTAAACCCATGTCAGCACTCGTCAACCCCGTGCCCGGACTTTTAGCAAGCGGGCGCTATTCCTGAAGGCGGAGTTGCATGGCGCACCGTGTGCCGGGCGGAAACCCACACTCTTCTTCTTCCGCAAGGGCAGCACGCAGGTCTGGCTCCAGCGCCCGCTCCTCAAGAATTTCAAAACCTATTTTTTGATAAAACGGCGCATTCCAGGGTACGTCCCGGCAGGTGGTGAGGGTAATCCGCTGAAACCCGCCCTGCTGTGCCGCCTGACGCACCGCTGCCAGCAACGCTCTGCCAACCCCGCGCCCCTGAGCCTCGGCTTCTACGGAAATTTCCAGAATATGCAGCCGGTCCCGCACGCGCTCGGCTGTCAGAAACCCTACCGGGTGACCCTGTTGCGTCACCGCCACCCAGCATGTTCCAGCCTCAAGACTGGCCATGTGCGTCTCCACCGGAAGGCACGCACCTTCTGCAATCCACGCCAGAGAAGGGATGCTTGTGAAGCTCTGCGCCGCAGACCGCTCAATCTCCGGCAACAGCACCACATCTTCATACCGCGCCAGGCGCACGGAAATGTCGGGAGAACGTTTAACCGGCAAGAGCAGTGAGGATTTCATGATCCCGCTGTGCCATCCGCCCCACCACACACACAAGGGAAATATATCGTATTTTTTCAGTCAGGCATCCCTGAGAGAAACTCGAACAATAAAAAAGGCCGTCTGAAGAGACGGCCTTTTCCACACTCCGTAAGGGAGAGAACTTTTTTATTTAGCTGCGGAGAGCTTCAGCACCCAGAGCTGAGCAATGTCCTGAGCACCGCCGCCGCCATCAACCGTTTTCAGCGTGGCGATTGCATCAGCCTTTTTGCCAGCCGCTAGCTGAGCCAGACCATAGTGGAGACGGGCCACATTCACGTCCGCAACACCCTTGGCAATAGCCTGCTGCATCAGGCCCAGACCTTTATCGGCCTGACCGAAGGTGACCGTGTTGTAGCCAACCGTCAGCAGATCATCACCAGTTTTCTGCTTGAGGGCTGCGGCTTCATCCGCCGCGAGAGAGGCTTTTTTGTCCGCCACGGATTTTTCAACCATGGCTTTCAGGCGAGCCTGACGCGGAGCTTCCGCTCCCTGCCCCAGCACATTGGCCTGATAGCCCTGATTCATCAGATCCAGCGCAAGCTGCGGCATGCCGGACTGCATGGCGATTTCCGTCATCTCCATGAAGTCGCGCGCCTGAGACACATTTCCGGCAGCCAGACGGATGCGATAGACATCAAGCTGGAGAGACGTCGGGATTTTGGGGTTCACAATCAGTTCGTGCAGCAGCAGCGCCCAGTATTCCTTTTTGGGGTAATACGTCGCCAGCAGCACATAAGCGTGCGTGGTGGTTGCAGAATCTTTCATGGCGGTCGCACTGGCACCCAGCATCTGCAACTGGGATTCTGCCGGCGTTTTCTTCGCCTTGATTTCCTGCCCGATCTGCTCTTTCAGCACACGCACGGAATTCGGGTAGTCTTTCTGAAGGTAATAGGACTGCGCAAGAAGCGTATCCATTGTGGGGTTTGAGCCCACTTCCTTCTGGTAGCGCTCAATGGCTTTAACCGCGCGCGGGTAGTCCTTGGCGGTGTAAGCCATTGTTGCTTCAGACATCAGCATCTGGTGCTTGGTGTCTTTGGGTGTACGCGGGGACGCAATCAGCTTGTCATAAGCCTGCGTAGCCACATCCAGATTGCCGCCCTGTGTCGCCACAGCCGCGCGCATCTGGGTGATGGTGTAGGACTCGTAGTCACTCTTGCCCTTTACCGCGTCAGCAGCATTCACCGCAGCCATGGCCTTGGTGTAATCGTGCGCGGACAGAGCTGACTGTGCCTGCTGCAAGGCTTTGCCGACATCTGCTCCAAGCACATCCTCAGCCTGCGCTGCGGGATAGGAGAGAGCAAATGCGGCACTTGCAAACAGTGCGACGCGTAAAAGACGAGATGACATCAGATCACTGACCTTCTGCGAATTGTTCCTGCCCGATAATGCCAAGCTTGGTCACGCCAAGTCGCTGGGCGTCTGCCATAACATGCACTACCGTTTTGTAATCGGCCAGACGGTTTGGCTGCAAATGCACTTCAGGCTGCTGATCTTCGGGGCCGGTTGCCGCTTCACGCAGGCGCGCCTGAAGATCTTCCTCACTGGTAACAGGCTGCCCGTTCCAGGTAATGCTGTTGTCAAAGTCAACCGCAAGCGTCACCACGGGCGATTCAACCGTGGAAGGCGGCGGGTTGCCCTGCGGCAGGTCGATGGAAACGGCCTGGGTCTGCAACGGAATTGTGATGATAAGCATGATCAGCAGAACCAGCATCACGTCGATCAACGGCGTGGTGTTGATATCGACAATGCCTTCGTCTTCCGTCGTGCTTTCCGATCCGACATTCATGCCCATGGGGTGTCACTCTCTTAAAACTCTGGTTCCACGGCACGGTCCAAACCAGGCCGGACGCGGGATAGTGGACTGAAGCCCACCCCCTCCCCTCAGGGAGGAGGAGGTGGAACCCCTGCTCGGTCAGTTGGTTTTTGGCCGCTCGGTAATGAAGTCGATATGATAGATACCAGCTTCCTGACAGGCCTCAATCAGCTTGCCGACAGACTCATAGCGGCTCTTCACGTCGCCACGGATCTGAATCTGCGGCTGCGGTTTCTGAACCGCCGCTTTTTCAAGCCGGTCCAGAAGATCAGCCCGGCCCTTAAGCGGCGTTTCGTCCCAGTATGCCTGTCCGTTTTCCGCCACTGCAAGCACGACGTTAGACATCTTTGTCTGTGTCGGCTGGTTCATATCCTTCGGCAAAGTTACCTTGACCGTGTGGGTTGCAACCGGAATTGTGATCAGAAAGATGATCAGCAACACCAGCATGACATCAACGAGGGGAGTTGTGTTGATCGCCGATACGACGTCGTCTTCGCCCCCGCTGTCTCCGACAGACATACCCATGATTAACCTACCCGGTTAGAGATGGTTGAGGTGGTGGGAGAGTTGTCAGCGCGGACAACAATGCTTTCTGCACCGGCACCATGACGCAGGCCACCAATCAGGATGGACTGAAGGTCGGCAGCAAAGTCACGCACGCGGTCCATAGCCCCTTTGTTACGACGCACCAGCAGGTTGTACCCCAGCACAGCCGGAACAGCGGTCGCCAGACCAATAGCCGTCATGATCAGAGATTCACCAACCGGACCAGCAACCTTGTCGATGGAAGCCTGACCGGCAATGCCGATGGCTGTCAGGGCGTGATAAATACCCCAGACGGTGCCGAACAGACCAACGAACGGAGAGGTGGAGCCCACGGTGCCCAGGAAGGCCAGACCAGACTGAAGGCTGTTCTGGATGTTGTTCACCGAACGCTGAATGGACAGGGAGGTCCAGCTGTTCAGGTCGATGGATTCCTGCATCGTGCCTTCGTGATGTTCGGCTGCAACAATGCCGGTGTCAGCAATGTAGCGGAACGGAGAGGTGGATTTCAGGGCAGCAGCGCCTTCCTGAATGGTGCTCTTCGTCCAGAACTGTTTTGTGGCTTCCTTGGCGGCAGCGAACAGACGAGCCTGTTCAATGAACTTGGTGATCATGATGAACCAGGTGCCCAGGGACATGATCAGCATGATCATCAGCACGCCACGTGCAATGATGTCACCGTTGGACCACAGAGCGCCAAGACCGTACGGGTTGGCTTCTTCTTTTGTGGCCGGAGCTGCGGCTGCCGGAGCGGGCGCATCAGCAGCGGGAGCCGGGGCATCGGCTGCGGGGGCCGCTGGTGCGGAGGCATCAGGCGTCGGGGCAGCAGGAGCAGCCGTGTNNGCAGCCGTGTCAGCCGGGGCCGGAGCTGCTGCATCGGGAGCAGGAGCGGCAGGCGCTGCGGTGTTATCCGTAGCAGCAGGAGCAGCAGGCGCTGATGCAGCAGGAGCCGGAGCATCCTGAGCCAGAGCCAGAACCGGTGTCGCCGTGCCCAGCATGACCGCAAGGGCCGGAACCGCGAGACCCGACACTGGAAGACGAGACAGTCTGATCATGTACCTAAAAATCCTTATCTTTGTCGGCCTGGTGACGGAGCCTCCCGGCACCAGGCAGTTTTCTGCAGAGTTCGGCTCAATGCCGGGATCAGTCATCCAGTCTGAACCTGATCACATACACCTTGTGAAGCTCCTTGACGGGCACACCGTTCTTCATGGCCGGGCGATACCGGGCCTTGTGAACGTAATCCAGAGCAGCCTGCGCGAAGGATTGTCCCCCCTGCACGGACTGAACAGAACAGTTGCTCGTCATCCCCGTTGTCTCCACGTCACATGCAACCGTCACACGACCTTCAATATTGTCTTCCTCCATATCAGGCGGATAGACGGGCCGGGCGTTGTTCAGCGGCGATGTACCAGCCGATGTGTCCGGCGAGTTGGTCGGTGCCGCAGTTGAGGCAGGCTCGCTCGACACAGGTGGTGCCGGAGCCGTTGTCGTCTGCGGGGGCGTCGCCTTTTTGGGCGGCGTCCGGGCCACATGCTTGATCGGCGGTTTAGGCGGCGGCGGCAGCTGTATCTTCGGCGGAGGAATATACGGCGGCGGCGGAACCGTCATGACCGGCGGCGGCGGGGGCGGCGGCGGTGGGGGCGGTGGTGGTGGCGGCGGTGGCAGAATTCTGGTCTTGATCGGCGGATGCGAAACCGGAACGCTCGCAGACGTCCCCATACCGAACATCAGTCCCATAACCGCCAAGAGATGCAGCAGAATTACAACCAGCAGAGCAACAACACCGACAACAGCTCCTGTTCCGACGACAAAGCGCACCGGACTCTGTTGCTGTTGCGCGTGGTCCTTCATATTTCTACATCCTCCTTCTTCCACGCCAGCCAAAGAAACACTGGCCAGCGCCATCACCTGATCTATGGCATCAAAAACTGATGGCCCTGCACCAACATTTCGTGCCTCAGCACTGGATAGACTGACAGAGCTGCATGGCTGCCATCTTCCTGACCCTGATTGGGCAATTTGACAGCAAATATGTCAAGAATGTTCTTGATCGAAAATGAACACTGCCCTCTTTCAATGCAGACGGCCCACAAAACAGGCATATCATCCAGATCCGCAGAAAAAAGCCACTTTCTGTTGAGATGTGCCAGAATCAGGGTCATTCATGCCTGTTTTGAGCCCATTTGAATTTAAAAAAAAATTCTTTGTAACGTTCCTGAATCTGTCGTGGTTCCCATTCTTCACGCAATATAAAAAAACGGGCCCCAGAGGAGCCCGTTTTTTAACCTGTTGCAAACGTGCAGTTTATTGCGCGTTTGCGCTTGCTTCAGACCGGGTCGCCCCGACCCGCGCCGCCAGAGCGGCAGCCATGAAGGCATCCAGATCCCCGTCCAGCACAGCGGCAGGGTTTCCGGTTTCAACATTGGTCCGCAGATCCTTGACCATCTGGTACGGAGCCAGAACGTAAGAGCGGATCTGGTGCCCCCAGCCGATATCCGTTTTGGCGGCTTCCGTCGCGGCGGCAGCGGCCTCACGCTTTTGCAGCTCCACCTCATACATCCGCGCCCGCAGCATCTGCATGGCGGTTGCACGGTTACGGTGCTGGGAGCGGTCCGTCTGACACGCCACCACAATCCCGGTCGGGATATGGGTAATACGAATGGCCGAATCGGTCTTGTTGACGTGCTGACCACCCGCGCCGGAAGCCCGGAAGGTATCCACCTTAAGATCGGAATCATTGATTTCGATCTCAATCGAATCGTCAATCACCGGATACACCCAGACGGACGCAAAAGACGTCTGCCGGCGGGCCGCAGCATCAAACGGGGAAATCCGCACCAGACGATGCACCCCGGCCTCTGTCTTCAGCCAGCCATAAGCGTTCGGGCCGGAAACCAGCATGGTGGCCGATTTCAGCCCTGCCTGCTCGCCTTCCGAACTTTCCATCAGCGTGACCTTATACCCATGAGCTTCCGCCCAGCGGGTATACATACGCAGCATCATCTCGGCCCAGTCCTGCGCTTCCGTCCCGCCGGCACCGGCGTTGACTTCCAGATAGCAGTCATTGCTATCCGCCTCGCCAGACAACAGGCTTTCCGTCTCGCGGCGCTTGGCCTCTTCCGCCAGAGCTTTCAGGGCCGCCGTGGCTTCCGCCACCACTTCCGCATCCCCTTCCGCTTCCGCCAGTTCAACCAGTTCACAGGTATCCAGAACGCTGCTCTCCAGCTTCTGCACACCGTCAACCTGCCCGGCCAGCAGAGTGCGCTCACGCATCAGCTTCTGGGCGGCTTCAGAATCATTCCATAAGTCCGGGTCTTCTGCCCGGTTATTCAGTTCGGCAAGTCGGGCCTGAGCGACATCCCAGTTAAAGATGCCTCCTCAGCAGTGCCACCGACTGCTTAATCTGTTCGTTAAGGGCTTCTGTCTCAGCCGACATCGGGCCGTCTCTCCATCAGGTCTTTATAAATCGTATGTTTGCGAACGGCCTCAATAAAGGCCGCCCATGCCAATGTCACCCCCGGACGCAGCCGGAGGCGCTTTTGGCGCGCCGGGAGCCGCAGGCTGGCCGGACCCGGTGGCCGCAGCGCCGGACTGGCCTGCCCCGGCGGCCATATCACTTTCCGAATCCGCCATGTTTTCAGCTCCGGTATCCGCCGCCGTCAGCTCGTGCGAGGCGCCGTTATCCGCAAGACTGACGCTCACACCCGGAATCTGGCCGGGCTTGAAGGCATCAATCGCCACACCACGGCCTGTATCATACCGCACCAGCGTGATGCCCTCCGGCGCAGAAAAATCCAGCTTCGGGCGGCCTTCCAGCGCGGTTTTCATCACCTTGTTCCAGATTGGCCCGGCAATGGTGCCACCGGTCTCGTTCTTGCCCAGTGATGTCGGCGTATCAAAGCCAATCCACACCACCGTCACCAGATCGGGCGAATAGCCTGCAAACCATGCATCGTTAAAGTTCTGACTGGTGCCTGTCTTCCCGGCCAGCGGATAATCAATCCCCTTCCCGGCCTGAACACCCGTCCCGCGCCGGATAACATCCTGCAACATGGTGGTAATCTGGAANATGGTGGTGATCTGGAAAGCACTTTGTTCGGACGCCACGCGCGGGCGGTTATCCTGCACTTCAGGAATTTCATCCTGTCCGGGCATGACGAACTTTACCGCATCATTCTGCACGGGGGCTGCCGCCGGAGCCGGTCCTTTTGCGCCATCAACCCCTTTGGGGGCATCCGGGAAAACCGCATCCGTCTCTGAAGCCCCTGCGGCAGAGGACGGACCTGCTGCCGCACCGGGGACACCTGCACCTGTACCCGCATCAGCCGCCTGAGCCGAGGCCGCGACCAGAGAAATCCCTTCCGGACGCCAGATCACGTGGCCTTCACGGTCCTGCACGTCATCAATCAGGGTCGGGGTGACTTTCCGGCCCCCTGCGGCCAGTGACGCATACGCTCCGGCCTCTTTCAGCACCGTTGTTTCCACAGCCCCCAGTGCTGCGGGCAGCACATGCGGCATGGAATCCACCAGCCCGATTCGGGTCGCCATATCCGCCACATTCTTGATGCCGATATGGGCCGCCAGACGAATGGTCACGAGATTGCGGGATTCCCGCAGAGCATCATGCAGGGACGTCGGGCCCCAGAAATCTTTCTCATAGTTGTTCGGGTGCCACGTGCCGTAGGACACTGGCGAGTCATCAAACGACTGAGAGGGCGAAATGCCTTGCTCCATCGCCTGCAGATAGACAAACGGCTTGAAGGAGGAGCCGGGCTGACGCAGCGCCTGCGTCGCACGGTCAAACTGGGACGTCTGGAAAGACCAGCCGCCCACCAGCGCCAGCACGCGACCGGTGCGGGCGTTCAGCGTCACTACAGCGCCTTCCACATGCGGCACCTGCATCAGGCCGACGCGGCTGCTCCCGGCCTGCGGCTCGACCATCACCAGATCCCCTGCCTTTAGCAGACGGAAACGCCGCGTCCACGCCAGATCGCGGTCCTGAATTTCTCCCGTTTGCGGGGTCCCGCCCTGCATGGTGGCGCCGCGCCGCACAACAGCGCCTTCCAGCCAGCCAACCCGGCCATGCGCCGGGTCCAGCACGACCGCCAGACGCCACTGGTCCAGCATCCCCAGCGGGGCCACTTCGGCTTTCAGAGCCGCAACCCAGTCCTCCTGAGAGGATGATGCGCTGATGGTCTCCACATGCCTGACCGGGCCACGCCAGCCACCGTGTGCGCGGTCATACGCCATCAGCCCCTGCCGCAGCATTGTCTGCGCTGTGAGCTGAAGGGACGGGTCCAGACTGGTATGGACATCCAGCCCGCCCTGCATGGTCATGTCCTGACCATATTTTTCCAGAAGCTGGCGACGGACTTCCTCAGCAAACCATTCAGAACCGGGTGCCGGGCCGGGGCGCACAAAATTATGCGGAATCAGCGGTTCCGCTTCCGCAGCCCGCGCAGCCTCGTGCGTCAGCGCGCCCGTCTCGGCCATGCGTTCCAGCACCCAGTTACGGCGGCCGCGCGCGGCCTCGGGGAAGCGCATCGGATTATAGTTGGTGGGAGATTTGGGCAGCGCCCCAAGGAAGGCGGCCTCCGCATCGTCAAGCTGATCGAGAGGTTTGTTGAAATAGGTCTGCGCGGCAGCCCCGATGCCGTAGGCACCGCTGCCCAGATAAATTTCGTTCAGATAGATTTCGAGGATCTTGCTTTTGGGCAGAACCTGCTCAATCCGCATGGCAAGAAAGGCTTCCTTGGCCTTTCGCTTCATGGAGACCGCATTACTGCCCAGCAGCATGACGCGCGCCACCTGCTGCGTGATGGTCGAGGCCCCGATCGGCCTGCGCCCCTTGCCGCGAGTAAGGTCTGTCAGCCCAGCGCGTGCGATTGCCAGCGGGTCAACACCCTTATGGCTCCAGAATTTCTGGTCTTCCGCGGCAATAAAGGCGTTTTTCACCCGGTCCGGAATAGCGCTGTACGGCACAAAAACCCGGCGTTCATCCGCCAGCTCGGCAATCAGACGGTCATCGGACGCATAAAGGCGGCTCATCACTGGCGGCTGATAGGTCCGCAGACCTTCAACCGTCGGCAGATCAGACACAATGCCTTCATACTGGGTCCAGACAACAACCGCTGCCCCTGTCGTGCCCACAAGTGCCAGGGCGGCCACCGTCCCCAGCAGCCCCCGCCACTGGCGGAAACGCGGCCTGCGCCATGCAGGGCCGTGACGGGAAGAGGCTTCTCTCCCCTCGTTTTTATTGGAAGAAGACCCGGGTTCACCAGAAGACGGAGTTCTTGTCATGCAGGTCCTTTACCATTCTCACGCGCTGCCGTCTTTACTCTCGTCGCTCTTCCTGACCACATCATGGCGAATTTTGTCTTTTATCCCAGCATTTCGCCCAGAAAGCGGGCCGTATAGTCCACAACCGGGATAATCCGGCCATAATTGATGCGTGTCGGGCCAATAACACCAATCGCGCCGACAATCCGGTTGGCCTCATTCCGGGCGGGGGCCACCACCATGGACATGCCCGTGCCGCCAAATAATCCGCTTTCCGCACCGATAAAAATCCGCACGCCCTCAGAATTTTCCGCCAGTTCCAGCAGCCGCAGCATGGTTTCCTGCCGCTCCAGCCGCTCAAACAGCGCCTGAATGGCCAGCAGGCGCTCCTGCCCGTCCACATCCGTCAGCAGTTTGCCCTGCCCGCGAATAATCAGGGTGCCGCCGCGCTCTTCATCCCCGCCACCCCAGATTGCCAGACCGCTTTCCACCACGTCTGTTGTTAACTGATCCAGCGCGCTCCGGTTTTCCGTAATATCCGCCCCCACCCGCTCCCGCAGGTCCGGCAGGGTTGCACCAAGGGCATGCGCGTTCAGGTAGTTGGCGGCTTCCACCAGAGCCGAGGGCGGCATGCCGACGGGCGTTTCAATCACCCGGTTTTCCACATGCCCATCCGTGCCCACCAGCACAACCAGTGCCCGGTTGCCGCCCAGCGCCACAAATTCAATATGTTTGACGCCACCCTCACCTTTTGGCGCAATCACCAGTCCGGCCGCATCGGACATGCCAGACAGCAGGGAGGACGCCTCCGTCAGCGTATCCTGCAAAGACCGCCCGCGCGCCTCCAGAGACTGACCAATCCCGCGCCGCTCTTCTTCCGAGAGGCTGCCAAACTGCAACAGGCCATCCACAAACAGACGCAGCCCGGCCTCCGTCGGCAGGCGCCCCGCAGACGTATGCGGGGAAAACAGCAGGCCTGCTTCCGTCAGAGAGGCCATGACATTCCTGATCGTGGCCGGGGAGAGCGGCAGCCCGAGCCTGCGGGAGAGCGTGCGTGAGCCAACGGGCTCGCCGCTGGCCACATATTCCTCCACAATTTCCCGCAGAATGGTGGCGGAGCGGGTATCCAGCCCCGGCGGCAGAACAGGCTTTGCTGGGTGCAGACCACGTTTCATGAGGGTCAGACCTCCTCCTTCACAACAGGATCTTTCTGCTTCTGCGCATCTGCGTCCGGTATGACAAGAAAAACAATGGTGCGGCTCCAAGGTTTCACTCCTGCCAAAACCGCTTTATGTGCAGAGACCATATTGTTTTAAGGAGTTCCCCATGCGCCCGTCCGGCCGCCAGCCCAACCAGATGCGCCCCGTTACCATTGAAACCGGCTTTGCCCGCCACGCGGAAGGCTCGGCCCTTATCCGCGTCGGCGGCACGGAAGTGCTCTGCGTCGCCAGTGTTGAAAACCGCGTGCCGCCTTTCCTGCGCGGCAAAGGCACCGGCTGGGTGACGGCGGAATACGGCATGCTGCCCCGCGCCACCCATACCCGTGGCAACCGTGAAGCCGCCAAAGGCAAGCAGTCTGGCCGCACGCAGGAAATCCAGCGCCTGATTGGCCGCTCCCTGCGCTCCGTGGTGGATCTTGCTGCTCTGGGAGAAATGAGCATCACGCTGGACTGTGACGTTCTGAACGCCGACGGCGGCACACGCTGCGCTTCCATTACCGGGGCATGGGTGGCCCTGCGTCTGGCCCTTGGCCAGCTTATGGCCAAAAACGTGCTGACCCATATGCCGCTGCGCGGGCAGGTTGCCGCCGTGTCCTGCGGTCTGACCAAGGCAGGCCCGGTGCTGGATCTGGACTATGAAGAAGACAGCTCCGCCGCTGCTGACACCAATTTTGTGCTGACAGCCGACCGTCGCATTGTGGAAATTCAGGGCACAGCCGAAGAGTCTCCGTTTACGGAAGATGCCTTCAACGAGCTGTTTGCACTGGCCCGCACCGGCGTGTCCGTCCTGTTTGACGCCCAGACGCTGGCTGTTGAAACCGCGGAGAACCGCTGACATGACGCCCGGCAAACGGAAGGCTGATAAGCTGGAAGCTGGCAGTAAACTGGTTCTGGCCAGCCATAATGCAGGCAAGCTGGCCGAATTTTCGACCCTGCTGGCGGATTTTGGGGTGACCGTGCTGTCCGCCGGGGACCTCAATCTGCCGGAACCGGAAGAAACCGCCACCACGTTTGCCGGGAACGCCGCCATCAAGGCGTTGGCGGCGGCCAAAGCAACGGGTCTGCCCGCTCTGGCGGATGATTCCGGCCTGTGCGTCAGCGCGCTGGGCGGCGCTCCGGGCATTTACTCGGCCCGCTGGGCTGGCCCGGACAAAGACTTCCCCGCCGCCATGGCCCGGATTGAAGACGGCATTGGCTCTGACGAGCGCGACGCATGGTTTATCTGTGTGCTGTGTCTTGCCTACCCGGACGGCACCACCCACAGCTTTGAAGGGCGCGTGGATGGCAGCATCACATGGCCCCCGCGCGGTGGAAAAGGTCATGGTTATGACCCGATTTTTACCCCTACGGGAGAAAGCCGGACCTTTGCCGAAATGGCAGAGGCCGAGAAAAACGCCATAAGCCACCGGGCGCGGGCGTTTCAGGCTTTCAAACAGGCCTGTCTCGATTAAGGTGTTTTTCGGGCAGAGCCGCAACGCTCTGCCCGAGCATTTTCTGTGCCGTGTGGGCAGCCTTCCCCCACAGGCACACCAAAGTCCGGAACAACAGAAACACCATGACGACGCCAAACGCGCAGCAGGCTTCTTCCTACACCCCTCTGGACCTTGAAGGCGTCCGGACCTTTCTTGCCACACTCCCGGCCATTACGGCGCGCCTTGGGGGCACACCGGATGCATGGCGGGTGTGGGAAGTCAGTGACGGCAACCTCAACATGGTGTTTCTGGCGGAAGGCCCGCAGGGCAGCGTCTGCCTGAAGCAGTCTCTTCCGCATGTGCGGGTAGATCCCTCATGGAAAATGCCGCTTGACCGCACGTTTTTTGAAGCCGCCTATCTGCGCGCCGTATTTCCGCATGTGCCGGACCTGACGACCGAATGTCTGCATTTTGACGCAGAGCAGTTTATTCTGATTGTGCCGGGCCTTTCCGGGCACACCGTGATGCGCACCGCCATGATGGCCGGACATTTTTATCCGTCTGTTGCCGCACAGGTGGGCGATTTTGTTGCGCGCAGCACATTCGCAACATCCCTGCTGGCAGAACCGTTTGAACGGATTATGGACCGCCGGATCTGCTTTGCGCGCAACCAGACGCTCACGCGCATTACGGTCGATCTGGTACTGACAGATCCGTATCATGACCACCCACGCAACCACTGGGCGGACCCGCAGATCACCCCCATTGTGGACGCCCTGCGCTCCAGCCCGGCGGTGCAGGCGCGTAGTGATAGTCTGCGTCTGCGTTTTTTAAGCGCGCCGCAGGCTCTGCTGCACGGGGACCTGCATACCGGCTCCATCATGACCGATGGCACGGACACAAGAATTATTGACGGGGAATTTGCCACCTATGGCCCCATTGGCTTTGATGCCGGGCTTTTTACTGGCAACCTGATCCTGAGCCTGTTCGCGACGCCCGACCGGGCAGGACAGGCACTGCATCTGGATATGATCCAGACATTCTGGACAAGTTTCAAAAAAGGTTTCCTCGCCCTCTGGCAGGACAGAGAATGGGCGGAGGACCGCTCAACGCTCTACTACGCCACCACAGACAAATCCACGCAGAATTTTGAAAAATCTCTTTTTATTCAAAATATTTTTCAGGACACTGTGGATTTCTGCGCCGCAGAAATCATTCGCCGCACCATTGGCTATGCTCATGTGGCCGATTTTTCAGTGCTGACCGACCCTTCTCTGCGCACCACGCGCCAGAAAGCAGCCCTTCTGTTTGCGAAAGACTGCCTTGAACAGAAAAAACCCCTGAAATCTCTGGCTGATTTTCTGGAACTGCTCTACCTGCATATGTCTGCTTTGTGAGACTCCAAAAGCAGACACAGCACAGCACAGCACAGCACAGCACAGCACAGCACAGCACAGCACAGCACAGCACAGCACAGAAAATTATATTTTCATAAGCTCACAATAGAAAACCCTTTAATTAAAAATATACTCTCAGGTTTTCTCTTCGGCATTATATGCAGCAACAGGTTCGATCGGAAAACGGATCAGGTGGTAGGGCGGCTTTCTTTTATCCTGCCCGCCATTAAAGCTGGCCAGACGGTTCCACTGCCCCAATGTGCAATAAACATGCGTTTTTGTGCAGAAAATCCCATCAGGTGAGAGAATACGCGGGTCATGCACCATCAGGTCAAAAGACCCGTCTGTATTGCGCCGCAAAATGGAATCCTGCTCGAAATTTGTTGTATAAATCCGTCCCTGCGCATCGGTCGCCAGCCCGTCGGCAGTTCCTTTTTCCCCTTCATCTTTCACGGCTGCGGCCAGTGCGGCTTCCGTCACCGTCGGGTCAGCCAGCAGCGCGGTCGGCAGGCTGTATAGTCTGCGGCTGGTCAGCGGAGCGTAAAACAGGCGGTCGCTCTTCGGGCTGAGCGTAATGCCATCAGCACCCCCCACCACAAAGCGCGGTGGCTTACCGGGCGTATAAACCAGTGGCACCCCTTCCACCACCGCCATAAAGCCCGGCTCCGCCTGTGTGGAAGGATGGGCCGCCAGAACACGCCGCTGCTGGCCTGAGGCAATATCCACCACCACGAGTGCCGGGCTGTGCCCGAAGGAACTGTCCGTTACATAAGCCGTGCCCGCCTGCCCGTGCGTCAGGTCCACGCGCAGATCATTCATGTGGCTGTCTGGCAGCAGAGCCGGAGCCTTCAGCACAATTTTATGCACCAGCCTGCCGGTAGAGGGCTCAAAACAGACCAGCTTGGCCGCACCCGGCTGCAAGGGCTGGCCTGCCAGTTTACCATCATCAATCGCCCAGATCCGGCCCTGCGTATCCATGGTCATCCCGTGGATGGACATCAGCCGGTCCGCCGGGGCAGCAGACGAGGGCAGGCTGAGGGCCGCCGTGGGCCATGGCACAACACGCCCCTGCACCAGTTCCCCCAGCGTGGCTCCCTTATGGTTTACGGCATGCCGCGGGAAGCCCACAAAAATACGCCCCTCGTCCGTCACCACCACGCCGGACGGGCCGGGACCGTAAAAATCAGCAACAATTTCAAACGATCCGGCGGATTCATACCCCTGATCACCATTCACCCCGGTTGTAGGGGTGCCACCACCCTGTGCGGCTCCCTGTACGGTGCCCTGCGTGGGCTGTTGCGCCGCCCGTGCTTCTGGCACCCGCAACAGGCCTGCGGCCACAGGGACAATGCTCCCGCCCAGCAGCAGAGACGACAGAAGCCGCCTGCGCCCAAGCTGCTGCTGGCCCTCCGCCTGCCCGTGCAGGCCGCCCGCGCCTTGCCTCTGTCTCACCATAGCCGCGTTCCGGGCATCACACCCGGATGGGCTGAAGGACTCAGCATGAGAGGGAATTACAGGCGGGCAGCCAGAAAGCGGGCGAGACGTCATGGACTCATCACTCCTGTTTTAAGGGGGCTCCACGCTCCCACGCACGTTCCTGTCAGACAACCCCGCGCCCGGCGGAGAGTGATCACAAACTGGAAGATGGAGAGCATCATGGCCATAAAACACAAAAAAAGCGGTGCCGTTTCCGACACCGCCTTTTGGTAGGCTTGCTTGAACGCTGTCTCTTCCGACGGAGCAGGCCAGAAGGCCGCTCCGCCAGAAAATCCGGACGTCTTAGCTATCCGTGTTGCGACGACGAATGGCCGCACCCAGAATATCACCGAGAGACGCACCGCTGTCGGATGAGCCATATTCGTTGATAGCCTGCTTGTCTTCTTCAACTTCGCGACCTTTGATGGTCAGCGCGAGCTTGCGGGCAGCGCGGTCAACAGAGACCACCTTCGCATCCACGCGTTCACCAACCGCAAAGCGTTCCGGACGCTGCTCAGCCTTGTCACGGGCCAGTTCCGCACGGCGGATAAAGCCGGTCAGAACATCGTCAACCTTCACTTCAATCCCGTTGGACTGAACGGCGGTGACGGTGCAGGTCACGATGGCACCTTTCTGAACGCTCGTCAGAACGTCAGCGGCCGGATCTTCCTGAAGCTGCTTGATACCGAGAGAGATACGTTCTTTCTCAACATCAACGTCCAGAACCTTGGCTTTGACAACCTGGCCCTTTTCGTAGTTCTTCATGGCTTCTTCGCCGGATTCGTCCCAGGACAGGTCGGACATGTGAACCATGCCGTCGATGTCTGCGGAGAGACCAACAAACAGACCGAACTCGGTGATGTTGCGGATTTCGCCTTCTACGGTAGAGCCAACTTTGTGCTCTTCCGCGAACTGCTCCCACGGGTTGCGCTGAACCTGCTTGAGGCCCAGAGAGATGCGGCGCTTCGCGCTGTCCACATCCAGAACCATCACGTCGACTTCCTGAGACGTAGCAACGATCTTGCCCGGATGGACGTTTTTCTTCGTCCAGGACATTTCGGAAACGTGCACCAGACCTTCAACGCCCGGTTCCAGCTCAACAAATGCGCCGTAATCGGTGATGTTGGTCACGCGGCCCGTGTAACGCGCACCCGGCGGGTACTTCAGGGCAACATTTTCCCACGGATCAGCTTCAAGCTGCTTCATGCCGAGGGAGATACGCTGCGTGTCGGAGTTGAAGCGGATCACCTGCACGCGGACCGGCTGGCCGATCTGCAGCGCTTCGGACGGGTGGTTGATGCGCTTCCATGCGATGTCGGTCACATGCAGCAGGCCGTCAACGCCGCCGAGGTCAACGAACGCACCGTAATCGGTGATGTTCTTCACAACGCCGTCCAGGATCATACCTTCGGTCAGGCCCTGAATCAGTTCGCTGCGCTGTTCTGCACGGGTTTCTTCCAGAACGGCACGACGGGAGACAACGATGTTGCCACGTGCGCGGTCCATTTTCAGGATCTGGAAGGGCTGCGGAACACCCATCAGCGGGCTGACGTCACGCACCGGGCGGATATCAACCTGGCTGCCGGGCAGGAACGCCATGGCGCCACCCAGATCAACCGTGAAGCCACCTTTAACGCGGCCATAGATGGTGCCGTTGACGCGCTGGTTTGCTTCGAACGCTTTTTCAAGGTTCGTCCAGGCTTCTTCACGGCGGGCTTTTTCACGAGAGAGCACGATGCTGCCGTCACGGTCTTCGTAACGCTCAACATACAGCTCAACAACGTCACCCGGCTTTACGTCGGGGGTCACGCCCTGAGGAGCAAATTCGCGCAGGGAAACGCGGCCTTCGCTCTTCAGACCAACATCGACAATCGCGAATTCGTCGGTCAGACGAACAATGCGTCCACGCACCACGGACCCGTCAAAGCCGGTGTCACGGCCGAGGGTCTCGTCCAGAAGGGTAGCAAAATCTTCGCCACGGAAATGGTCCGTGGCCGGGGTTGCGGCTGAAGCCATGTGTAACTGTAAATCCTGCATCGGCCCGGAATGAAGCCGACACTTCCTGCGCGCCGCCATGCGGCAGCACGACTTGCCACGGACTTAAAAGAGCGAACACGGTGGTCCGTCTTTTCTCCCGCGACCCTGACTGAAAAGGAAACCTGCTGCACACAACAGGTATCTGAGGGCAGAGACACCCTCCAGCCGCGGCTTGTCAACACAATCCGCAGGATTTTAATGGGGGGTGCGGGTAAAATTATTGATTTCGTGAGAACTTCCTGAAAGCCCCCGGCGGGCCTCAGGCCACGCGGGCGCCGAGTCGCTCCCGCACAACCCGCAGCGCTTCGGCCAGAACATCGTCCGCGCCAAGTGTGTCGGTCTCAATCACAACGGCGTCGTCCGCCACCTGCATCGGTGCGGCCTCACGCCCGGCGTCCGCCGCATCACGCGCTTTCAGCGCAGCTTCCATCTCCGCAAGCCGGGCTTTTGCATCATCCGCCGCTGGGTCTTCCCCAAGCTGTAAAAAGCGGCGCAGCGCCCGCGTGGCCGGAGAGGCCGTGATGAACAGTTTGACATCCGCATCCGGAAAAATGGCTGTGCCGATATCCCGCCCATCCAGCACCCCGCCGCGCGCCTGCGCAAACCGCCGCTGTGTGTCCACCAGCGCACTGCGCACGGCCGGCTGGGCAGCCACAAGGCTGGCCGCACGGGCAACCTCCTGCGTCCGCAGGTCTTTGCGCTGCGTATCGTCCGCCGTCAGCCTGCGGGCAAAATCCTCCGCCGGAGCCGCCGGGTCCTGCCCGGCATCCAGCACCAGACGCCCCACGGCACGGTAAAGCAGGCCTGTATCCAGATATGGCAGGTTCAGTTCCGCCGCCAGCCGCTTGGCCAGCGTGCCTTTCCCCGCGGCTGCCGGACCATCAACCGCCAGAACCGGACCACCGCGCATCACGCTGAAAACCCTGCGCCAAGGCTGTTCATCAGCGCGAAATAGCCGGGGAAGCTGGTGTCAATAAACGCGGTATCATCAATATCGACCGGCTTTTCCGCCACCAGCCCCAGCACGGACGCACTCATGGCCAGACGGTGGTCCATATGAGTTTCCACCAGCCCGCCACCCGGAATATGGCCGCCTGTGCCGTGGATAATCAGATCATCCCCGTCAATACGGGTGCGGACCCCGTTATTTTCCAGCAGCGCCACGGTGGAGGCCAGACGGTCACTTTCCTTCACACGCAGCTCCGCAAGCCCGCGCAGGCGGGAAATGCCGGTAGCATGGGCAGCCGCCACGGCCAGCACGGGATATTCATCAATCATGGAGGGGGCGCGGTCGGCCGGCACATCCACCGCCTGCAGGGAGGAGGCCCGCACATGCAGGTCTCCCACAGGCTCACCGCCCTCCGTGCGTTCATCCAGAATATCCAGACGCCCGCCCATTTCCCGCAGCGTGGTAAACAGACCCGTGCGGAGCAGGTTGAGGCCGACATTGGTGATTGTCACATCGGACCCCGGCACCAGCAGCGCCGCCACCAGCACAAACGCGGCGGAAGACGGATCACCCGGTACTGTCACATCCCGCGCAACAAGGCGCGGCTGCCCTTCCAGCCGGATCAGGCGGCCACCCTCTGGCGTTTCCTCCACCGTCACATGTGCGCCAAAATGCCGCAGCATGTTTTCCGTATGGTCACGGGTCGGCACCGGTTCTTCCACCTGTGTCACCCCGGCGGCGTTCAGGCCTGCCAGCAGCACAGCGGATTTCACCTGCGCGGAGGCGACCGGCAGACGGTAGGACAGCGGGGCAGGCTGCGCAGTACCCTGAATAGCTAGCGGCAGACGCCCGCCATCCCGCGCGAGGAAAGTGGCGCCTGTGCCTGCCAGCGGGTCCATCACGCGCTTCATCGGGCGGCGGCGCAGGCTGGCATCCCCGGTCATGACAGACATAATCCCGTGGCTGGCCAGCAGGCCGGACAGCAGGCGCGCCGCCGTGCCGGAATTGCCCATATCCAGCACATCCGCCGGTTCCCGCAGAGCACCCAGCCCACAGCCATGCACATGCCAGCGGCCATCATCCTCGCGTGAGATTTTGGCGCCCAGAGCGCGCATGGCGTCGGCCGTACGCAGCACGTCCTCCCCTTCCAGCAGGCCGACAATCCGTGTCTCGCCCCGGGCGAGGGCCGCAAACATCAGAGCGCGGTGGCTGATGGATTTGTCACCCGGCACGGCAATTCTGCCGGTCAGGGAGGACGCAGGGCGGGAAACACGCAGAGCGCTGGAGGAAGCAGAAGGCTTTGTCATGGTCATTTCATTCCGGCTTGTCCTGCCGTAAGTCAATCCGGCGGACGGGAAAACACCGTCTTTTTTACGGAAAAAGAGGCCCGACCGGAACTCAGGGTTTGACAGGACCCCTGTGCAATGGCATGTGGCCTCGCCTTAATACGTCTGGACTGTTCCCCTCCCGCGCCGCGGTCTTCAGGGAATCGTCCTTTTCCGGGACACGCTTTGTCCCAATGTCTGACCAGGATCGACAGGTAGCAAGATGTCCCAGCCCGATCTCGGCACCAAACGCGTCTGCGTGTCCTGCGGTGCCCGCTTCTATGACCTGAACAGGTCTCCCGCCGTCTGCCCGAAATGCGGCACGGAACAGCCGGAGCTTGTCTCCCGTCTGCGTCGCAATTCTGACAGTCTGACACCGCATGCAGACAAGCAGCTTCCGCCCAAGAAAGATGATGACGATATCGATATCGACACCGATGATGATACGGACGGTGACGATGATGATGTGATGGAAGACACGTCTGATCTGGACGATGATGATGATGACATCAGCTCTGACATCGACGTCAGCACGGATTCGGACGAACACGATTCCTGAGGCAGCTCAGGGAGCCGGGTCCGTCCCGGCCCCTGCGTAGGCCTGCATCACTCTTTTGTGATGCATCTCTGAAAGCCCGGTTTTCTCCGGGCTTTTTTTGTGCCTGATAGTCAGGCGCGGCGCTCTATTTCCACACCCACAGCTTCAATTTCTTCAAACACATCCAGCTTTTCAATCCGCACGCGCACAACCCGCACGCGGGTATCGGCCAGCACGCCCGCGGCAATCCGCTCAGCCAGCGTTTCCACAAGCTGCACATGGCCTTCCTGCACAATACGGCGCACCAGCAGCACAACATCCTCGTAAGAAACGGTGCGGCTCAGATCATCCGCACCTACTTCGAGATCATTCCGGTCCAGCACACCAAAAGAGACAGAGACGCGGATACGCTGCGTCACCCCCTGCTCGTGCGGGAACACGCCAATATGGGCGTCAAGCACCATGTTTTTTAAAAACAGATGGCGCAAAGGCGGTTCTTCCGCCCAGGGAGCAAAAATTGTCATTCGTCCTATTCTTCCAGCACGCTGCCCGGGGGGAGCGCGGGTGACCATTGCAGATGCTGCCCGCCATCCAGCGCCAGCATCTGTCCGGTTACGGAGGGCAGGGCCAGCAGGGCCAGCGCCGCACGAGCCACTTCCGCCGGGGATGTTCCATGGGCCAGCGGCACGGACGCGCATTGTTTTGCAAACTGCTCTTCCGTCTGGCGCGGGCTGGGCAGAGCCGGGCCGGGACCAATGGCGTTCACCCGGATTTTTTTAGGAGCCAGCGCCAGCGCCATGGTCTGCGTAAGCGTCCATAACGCGCTTTTGGAAACCGTATAGCTGATAAAATGCGGTGTGAGAGACCAGACACGCTCATCCAGCATGTTCAGAATCATCCCCTCCGCCTGAGCAGGCAGGGCTCTGGCAAAATCCTGCATCAGCACAAACGGCGCGCGCAGATTGGGCTTCATGTGCCCCATCCAGCTCTCGCGCGTAGTGTTGTCCCATTCGTCCCGCTCAAAGGTGGAGGCATTGTTTACCAGCACCCCCAGCGAGCCACCCAGCGCCTGCATGGCGGCAGGAACAAGCGGTGTCACCTCTTCTTCCCGTGCCAGATCAGCCTGAAGCAGGCAGCCTTTACGGCCACGTGCCTCGACGGCTTTCAGCGTTTCTTCCGCACCCTGCCGGTCTCCCCGGTAATGGATGGCAACATCAAACCCCGCCTCGGCCAGAGCCAGCACAATGGCCTGCCCCAGCCGCGCCTTGCCGCCCGTCACCAGCGCGCGGCGGGGGAGCGCGGGAGAAAGCGGGAAGACACTCAGCGGCACCGTCGTCACACCCGCACTGGTTTCAGCCTGCGTCATGCGGGCCTCCGTGCGCCAAGGGCTGCGGCCAGTGTGCCATCATCCAGCACATCCAGCGCACCGCCCACGGGCATCCCCTGCGCGACACGGCTGACGGTCACGCCCTCATAAAAAGCCAGTTTATCCATCAGCCAGTGCATGGTTGTCGCTCCTTCTACCGTCGCGCCCAGTGCCAGAATCACTTCCCGCACGCTACCCTGCTCCAGCCGCTCCAGCAAAGGGCCAACATTCAGGTCTTCCGGGCCAATCCCGGCCAGAGGGGAGAGCGTGCCCCCCAGCACCTGATAGACCCCCCGATGCACACCGGCCCGCTCCAGCGCCCAGAGATCTCCCACAGTTTCCACCACACACACCACACCGGGGTCCCGCAGGGGGTCCGTGCAGATATGGCAGGGGTCAACCGTGTCCAGATTCCCGCAGGTGGAGCAGGTTTTTATCGCCTCTCCCGCACGCTCCAGCGCGCGGGCCAGCGGCACAAGGCGGGCCTGCGGGTCCCGCAGTAAAAACAGGGCAATCCGGCGCGCAGAGCGCGGGCCAAAGCCCGGCAACCGCCCCAGCAGCCTGATCAGCTGCTCTATTTCATGCCCACCCATACCGCGCGCAGCCGGGTCAGAACGGCAGTTTCATGCCAGCAGGCAGGTTCAGGCCGCCGGTAACTTTCTGCATTTCTTCCGCAGCCTTTGCGTCCAGCTTGGTGCGGGCATCGGCGCAGGCCGCCATAATCAGGTCCTGCAGCATTTCCATTTCCGCCGGGTCGGCCAGTTTCGGGTCAATCCGGATGGAGCGCATGTCACCCTTGCCGCTCAGCACCACCGTCACCATGCCTGCCCCTGCGGAGCCTTCAATATTCATGGCTTCCAGTGAGCTCTGCATGGCTTCCATTTTGGCCTGCATCTGGGTGGCCTGCTTCATCAGTCCGGCAAGATTTTTCACAGCATCTCTCCTTGTCTGGCTGCATCCGTGCAGCCCATTTGTCCGGCCTAGTCTATTGAAAGGCCGGGATCGGAAGGTCGTTCATCCTCGTCCAGCAGCTCAGCGTCAAGCGGGGCGAAGACAAGTTCAGGCGGTTCTTCCGGCGGCAGACCATACTCATCCAGAGCATGATCCTGCACATCCCCCAGTTCCGCATCCGGGAAGACGGCCAGAATGGCCTTAACCAGCGGGTGCGCCTGCGCGGTGCGCCGCTGGAACTGAATAATTTCCGCCCCCTGCTCATCCAGCGTGGGCTCGCCTTCCTCCTGAGACAGGCGAATACGCCAGGATAGACCAGACGCGTTTTCCAGCACTTTCTGAAACTGGCGCGGCAGATCCGCCGGTAACCCCGGCTGCATGCGCATGGTAATGGCACCGGGCGTAAAAGAGACAATGTGCACCCCATTGCGCAGAGTACCGTGCAGCAGCGCCTCCCGCTGGTCCTTCACCAGAGCAACTGCCTCACGCCAGGTCCGGGGCACCACTGGTCCCTGCGGTTCCGGGGCGGGGACGGGGTCCGGCTCGGCGTCAGGCACCGGAGCCGGAGTGAGATCATGCTCTGGCTCCTGCACGGCAACAGCCGCCACCGCAGCAGGGGCTCGTGCCGCCACGGATGTTCCCGCAACCATACGCAGGGGTGGCGGGCCGTCCTGTCCGCCCGATCTGCCGCCGTCAGACCGGGCGTCCCTCAGGGTAGAGGGCGTCTGTCCCTCCGGCCCGGCAGCCCCGGTTTGTGGCCCGGAGAGAGAAGCCCCAGAAGGCTGAGCGCCCCCCTGCCCGGACAGCCGCCGCACCAGATCCTCCGGTGAGGGCAGGTCTGCCACATAGCACAGGCGGATCAGCACCATATCCGCCGCAGCCCGGCGGTCTGGTGCCATTTCCAGTTCCTTCAGCCCCTTCACCAGCATCTGCCAGGCGCGCATCAGCACCGGTACGGGCAGGGCTTCCGCCATTTCGGTGCCACGCACCCGTTCGGCTTCCGGCATATCCGCCGAATCCCGCAGGGAGGGCACCGCCCGCAGGCGGGAGATGGTGTGGATCAGGTCCAGCATATCGCCCAGAACCAGCCCCAGATCCGCCCCGCGGGCATGGGCGGCATCCGCCAGCGCCAGAGCCTGATCGGGCTTGCCGGTCATGGCGGCTTCCAGCAGGTCAAACACCACCTGCCGGTCGGCCAGCCCCAGCATGTCACTCACAACGGATGCGCCGATTTCGGCCGCATCCTCACCCTGCGCAATCGCCTGATCCAGCAGAGACAGACCATCACGCACGGAGCCATCCGCCGCACGGGCAATCAGCGCCAGAGCGTCCTCGGACAGCCGGACCTGTTCTTTTTCAGCAATCCGGGCAAACAGTGCCGCCAGATCAGCCTGCGGCACGCGGCGGAGGTCAAACCGCTGGCAGCGGGAAAGCACCGTTACCGGCACCTTCCGTAATTCCGTTGTGGCAAAAATGAACGTGACCTGCGCAGGCGGCTCTTCCAGCGTCTTGAGCAACGCGTTGAAGGCGTTGCGTGAGAGCATGTGCACTTCGTCGATAATAAAGACCTTCATGCGGCCCTGCATGGGGCGGAACCGCGTGGCCTCAATAATCTCGCGCACATCATCCACGCCGGTGCGGGAGGCAGCATCCATTTCCAGCACGTCAGGGTGCCGGTCATTCAGAATGGCGACACAGTTGGCGCATACACCGCACGGATCTGCCGTGGGGCCGCCCTTGCCATCCGGGCCAATACAGTTGAGTGCGCGGGCAATAATCCGCGCCGTGGTCGTTTTCCCCACCCCGCGCACGCCAGTCAGCATAAAGGCATGCGCCACGCGCCCCAGCGCGAAGGCATTGCGCAGGGTACGGACCATCGCTTCCTGACCAATCAGGTCATCAAACGTGGTGGGGCGGTATTTGCGCGCCAGAACGCGATAGGGGGAGGAAGTCTGAGGTTCCGGGGCCGGTGCGGGTGCCGCGGGCGGCGCATCGCCAAACAGACCGGGGCCTTCAATCACAGGATCGGGAAGCCCGTCATCCCGGGAGTGGTGCGCTTCGGTCTTATCGGTCATGACAGTTCCGAGGAAAAAAACTCACGCTCCTGCGGCCTGAAGCCCTGAGCGGAAAAAGGTGGAAAGCCGAACGATGACCCGGACGAAACTCACTAGGGCTGCTTCCTTCCGGACCTGACCAGGTTAGCAAGGCGCCCGTCCACCGCCGACTTTCCGGGAGCACAGATAGCACCAAACCGCGCCGCCTGCCAACCCTGCCCTTTTCCCTCTTTGCCTTGCGGGGAGGGGCAGGCTAGGAGGTATAAGGTCTGAGCCATTCCTTGCCCCTTCAGAGAGTCTGCGCGTGTCCAAATTCAGCCTGTTCTCCCATGCCGCCATGGTCCTGCTGGCTTCCGCCCTGACCGCAGTCCCTTTTTACGCGCATGCCGAGGATGAAGATAACAACTCCTCCGTACGCAGCACCGTGCCGAACGCGCAGCTCCAGAAGGAACTGGCCGTGCTGCAATACAAGCCCGAGGCCGCCAGCCCCGCCTGTATCGACTCCCTGAAGGAACTGCACAAAACTCAGGCCCAGTTGCAGGAAGAACAGACCCGCACGAATGATCAGGATCTGGCCATTGCGCAGGACGTGCTGGAATCTGATTTTGAAAATTCCATCGAGATCTGTTCCCCCGACGTGCGGCAGCTTTGTGAAACACCCAACCCGGAAAAAGCACTGGCGCAGGCCTGTGAGCGGCTGGGCAGCATTCCAGATGGCCCCGCCCCTACCCCCTGAGCCCGCGTGAAAAGAGGGCCGGGCTGCCTCTGGTATCTATTTTGAAAACGATATAATCCTGAGGGCCTGTCTTTCGCCTCCCTTGCAAAGAGCGCCCTTTTGACCCGAGCACGATCCTATGCCTGAGCCTGTTGTGCCTCCCCACCTTCCGCACGGTCCGGCCATTCTGGCCGTTGATGGCGGCGGCACAAAAACACTGGCGGTACGGGTTGGGCCAGACGCGTCCGTTCAGGCCCAGCAGGTCACCCGGGGCTGCAACCCGTTTGATCAGCCGGACTGGCAGTCCATTCTCACGGATCTTGTCTCCCCGCTGGCCTCTGGTGTGCAGGCCGCAGCCTTCGGCGTTGCCGGGTACGGGGAAAACCGGGAAACCGGCCGCCAGCTTCAGGCGCATGTGCAGCAACTTTTCCCTGCAACACCTGCCAGCCTGACTAATGATGTGGACATGGCCTGCATCGGCGCGTTTGCCGGGGGCGCTGGCGTCCTGCTGCTCTCCGGCACAGGCTCTATGGCCTGGGCCTCAGACGGCGCTGGCCAGACAGCCCGCGTGGGCGGATGGGGCCCCGTGTTTGGCGATGAAGGCAGCGCGTACTGGATTGGCCGCAAAGCGCTGCAACGAGTCTGTCAGGCCATGGACGGGCGCGCTCCGGAAGCACAGTCCTTCGCCCTGCAGATCTGCGCTGCCATGAACTGGCCCGATGCAAATCCGGCAGCACTGGACGCCCTGCTGGGATGGTATAACCAGCAGGACCGCCCCCGCCCCGCCATTGCCCACTGCGCCCGGCTGATTGATGATATGGCGGAAGCCGGTTGCCCGGAAGCCCGTGCGCTTATCACGCGGGCCGCGCAGCACCTCGCCGTTCTTGTTCAGACGGCCCGCACGCGTTTTTATGACCATGACCTGCCGTGGAGCTACGCGGGAAGCGTGTTCAAGAGCACCCTGCTCCGCACCACACTGACGGACCTGTGCGGCGCACCGCAACCTCCGCGCCTGCCGCCTGTTGGCGGTGGCCTTGTGCAGGCCGCCAGACTGGCCGGATGGCCGATTGACGCAGAATGGATTGCACGCCTTGCGCATGCTCTGAACACATAGACTTTTTCAAAAACAGGAGCCCCCTATGTCAGAGCTTGACGGACACCTCGTTCTTCCTGACCGGATCATGCCCGGACGCCTCTCTTTCTCCGGACAGATTGAAGCCACGGAAGCCCGGAGCGCTGTGCCGGACCGCTATATTCTGCCGGGCTTTATTGATGGTCATGTGCATGGCGGCAACGGCGCAGACACCATGGATGGCGTGGAGGCCATTCACACGCTCTCCCGCTTCCACGCGCAGCATGGCACCACCACCATTCTGCCCACCACTATCACCCGCCCATGGGCTGACGTGATGGAGGCGCTGCGTGCTGTCGCGGAAGTGGTGCGCTCGCAAATTCCCAAGGGTCCGGTGGTGCATGGGGCACATCTGGAAGGGCCGTTTGTCAGCCCGCACAAACTGGGCGCACAGCCCCCCTATGCCATTCCGCCAACTGCGGAACGCGTGGCCGAAGCACTGGGGACGGGCTGTGTGCGCGTCGTAACCCTTGCGCCGGAACTCCCGCACAGCCAGACCGCCATCAAACAGTTTGCAGACGCCGGGGTGCGCGTCAGCATTGGTCATACCGTCGCGGAGTATGAAGAAACCAGCAGCGCGATCTGCCAGATCTGTGCTGCCGGGGGCGTGGCGGGGGGCACACATCTGTTCAACGCCATGGCCCCCATTACCAGCCGCAAGCCCGGCCCCGTTACCGCCCTGATGTGCAGCGATGCCTACGCGGAAATGATTTTTGATACCCACCACGTCCACCCGGCCACGTTCCGGCTGGCGCATCGCGTTATGGGCGGGCGGCTGGTTTTTGTAACAGACGCCATGCGCGCCACCGGCCTCCCCGAAGGCCCCAGCCAGCTTGGCGGGCAGGATGTGATGGTGAAAGACGGCACCGCCCGGCTGCCCGATGGCAGTCTGGCCGGAAGCGTTCTGACGCTGGATCAGGCATTACGCAACGCCCTTCAGGCTGGCACGCCGCTACTGGAAGCTGCGGCGCTGCTCAGCACCAATCCGGCCCGGTATCTGGGCCTGACGGACCGGGGTACGCTGGAAGCCGGAAAGCGGGCTGATTTTGTTGTGCTGGATTCCGCCTTTACAGTTCAGGAAGTCTGGGTGGGCGGCGCGCGCATCCATTAAACGCACGCCCGAACTCCAGACTCACCAGCGCCAGCTCCGGCCAAGGACGCCAGCCAAGACAGGCGCAATAAAAAAGGAAGAAGAGCGGGATAAACCGCTCTTCTTCCTTTTTCTTATCA